>APFE030170886.1:246026-257415 GCA_000404065.3 Pinus taeda | reverse complement strand
AAATTGAAAATGACACAATTGCCTAATAACTTGTTGTGTATGTAGATGACATTATCTTTGGCAGCAATGAAGAAGCTATGAGTCAAAGCTTTGCCTTTGTGATGCAGAAAGAATTTGAAATGTCTTTGCTTGGAGAACTGACATACTTTCTTGGATTGCAAATCCAACAAAATGAAGGAGGGATCTTCTTGTCTCAAACTAAGTACCTCAAGAAGATTCTGAAGAAGTATGGCATGGAAGATTCAAAACTAGTATGTGCCCCTATGGTTACAGGATGCAATCTCAGTGCAAATGATGAATCAGCAGCAGTGCATCAACCAACCTATAGATCCATGATTGGAAGTCTACTTTATTTAACAGGTACCCGACGAGACATCATGCATGCAGTAGGAATAGTTGGAAGATTTCAGGAAAATCCTAAGGAAACTCATCTTCAGGCAGTAAAGATAATTTTCAAGTATCTTCAAGAAACTCAAAACTATGGCTTATGGTATCCTAGAGATACAGATCTCACTCTTCATGCTTATACAGATGCAGATTGGGCTGGAAGTGTGGAGTGACAGGAAGAGCACAAGTGGTGGTGCATTCTTTATGGGTTCCAAATTAGTATCTTGGTTCAGCAAGAAACAGAGTTTGATTGCTTTATCTACAAATGAAGCGGAATATGTGGCAGCTGCATCTTGTTGCACTCAACTCCTTTGGATGATGCAAACCTTGCAGGATTTTCAGATCACTTGTACACCACCTATCTCCATCTTATGTGATAATACAAGTGCAATCAGCATTTCATAAAACCCTGTCATGCATTCAAAGACCAAGGACATACCGATCAAGTATCACTTTCTCCGGGAACAAGTGTTGGAACAAAAGGTCAAATTGGAGTATGTTCCTTCTAAGGAACAAGTGGCTGATATTCTCACCAAACCACTACCCAGGGAAACATTTGAATATCTCAGACATAAGCTGGGAGTAGTTGATGTATCACCTTGCTGTTAAATCTTGTCAGTTTCAGAGAAAAATGGGTGTACACGTGTTTCCTAAGGAGAATCCGCTTACATACTCCGGTTGGTGCAGAACAAGTCACATATATGGAGGCTTGATGGATATCAGAAGGGACAGGCTCTGGTTGGAAGTTGTCTGATATGGGTTTGAAAGAGACCATCTGGCACAGGTTCAGGGGGAGCAGATAAACTTCTAATGATGCATTATTGGCATTGTCTTAGAAGCTTGTGGTTCTTATTCACAGTTGTTGTTGGTGGAACAAGTGTAGAGGGAGAACAAAAGGAAATCATGGTTGCTGATCTGAATGGTGATTGACAGATGTTGCTGCTTGGTGACTTTCATAAGTCTTGCTCTACATATTTCGTCTCTATGTCATGTATCTCTTTTATGGTGTCAAGGTTATGTAACGGCCTATTTTGGTTTCCCCACTATGCCTGGGATGAAGATGTAATGTACTTGGTTGTCATATGTAATTTTCTGATGTATCCCCACTTGGTTGGAAGGATGATCCCCACGTGATTGGGTGAAGGATGTATGTATTGAGTCTTTTGGTTATAGGAAGGTATTTTATGATGTATATGTCATGGTTCGTCTTGAAGAACATCTTTTGCAGATCTTGCCTACAGTCAGGGGGAGCATGGTCAGCACAGCAGGGCAGAGATTTCAGCATGTACTCAGGGGGAGCACAACCCTTTGCCCTTGATGACAAAGGGGGATAAAAGAGGATCTTGGTGTTGCCATCAAGTCCAAAGGGGGAGATTGTTGGCACTATGGCATAGGTTTTATGATATGGCTCTGGTGTTGTCCTTGATGGCAACTCAACTTGGTGACAGATCTCAGTTCTTGGTACTCAGAAAGAAGAAAAAGACATATACGCAAGTTCATCTAGACTAAGTCGTGTATACAAGCGAGTTATACGTTACCAAAGCGCATATATGTTGGGGAACTTACTCTTGGTCCATGGTAGTTAGTCCTTGGGATTTGAATCTATGGTTTTGGACCTTGGCGTCTCGTCATATGTGTTGATCCCAAGTTTTGGGTTCATGGTATTGAAATGTTATGGTTTTGGACCGTGGTATGGTGGAAGGCCTTAGACTATAAAAGAGGAAGGAGATCTTGTGGCAAAGGATGATCTGAATTATTATTGAATATCTGAAAAAGTGCTAGAGTTGGTACATTGGTAATTGGGTTATGATGCAGATCTGGATCTGAATGAAGGAGCAACCTTAGCGCAAAAAGGATAAGTTCTATGATGGGTCATAATCTTTAAGCTTGAATGATAGTATCTTTGTATGATTTTGATCCGCTAGATGTGGTGCTTGCTTGATCTATAAGTCTGATAATCTGGGTTAATTAGTGATTGAATATCTGAAAGAGTGAATTATCCTTTATAGATCTGTACGCAGGTTCAGTGAAGCAAAGGCACGTATACACGCAGGTTCAGTGAAGTGAAGAAGCGTATACGCAGGTTGTCTCATAAGCAAAAGTGTATGCACGCAGGTCTCAGGCTGTTAAAGTAGCGTATATATTTTGAGTTGCGATCTTGCTACTTCAGTTTATTGCTGCAGTGTTCTGGGTTCAGATTTTGGTGTGTGGTTTCTGGTACTATGTTTTGGGTACAGTTGTCAAAGAGGTATCTACTTGATTCAGATCTAATTGGTGAAAAGGAGATTGGTTGATGGAGAAATTCTTGATGATTGATTGATGTTCATGGATCCAGTTTGAAAATTTATGAAACGTGGTCCCTGGAAGAAAGAGAAGGTTGCAGCCTTCTGTAGGCTAGCACCTACGCACTAGTATCTTGGCTAGTGCAAGAGCTAAGGGGGTGGTAGCTCCCTTCCAGGAGAAGCTGGAGAACGAGAGAGGGTTGTAGCCCTCTGCAGGTTGCAGCCTGCGTACTGGTAAAGGACTGCACTAGTACATTGTAAAAGAAGTTTCTAATTTATAAAGGAAGATAGAGACGAATTGCAACAGGGGTTTTTCACCCACATTGGGTTTCCACCTTATATCTTGTGTTCTTGTGTGTGATTGTCTTTTTTCTCTACTTTACTGTCTCTGGTTACTGGTTATTTGATTCTGCATCACAGATTAACATTCATCATCAGAAAGATAAAAGAAAATTAAAAGTCTATTTTGTATACGCGAGTTTCCTTCTGCATAGTTGTGTATATACGCGGGTTTAACTAACTGAAGTAGCGTATAGCATCTGTTTTTGAAAAGGAATATTTGAATTGATAATACTAATTCACCCCCCCTCTCAGTATTATTTCCAACAAATATCAATAAAAAAATGTTCAAGAAGTGGAAGATCACATCGAGCATCAAGAAATGAATCCAACCATATCTTGTAATGCTTTGGAAGAAATTACCACTCCTCAAACTCTCAATATAGAAGGACATATCAAGAAGAAAAATATTCAAGCAGTGAAAGATCACATCAAGCATCAAGAACAAGTTCTCCAACTTTTAAAGTATAACACCACTTTGGTGCAAAATCGAATGAAACAACAGGCAGATCAACATCACAGTGAAAGAAGTTTTGATGTAGGCAATTGGGTATTTTTACGACTACATCTCAAGCAAGCTATTTATGAGAAGGAAATGTTGGCAATACTCCATGCACTTAAGAAATGGCGACCCTACCTAATGGGAAGACACTTCAAGGTAAAAACGGATCATGATAGCCTTAAATATTGTTTAGAACAAAGATTATCCTTTGAAGAGCAACAAAAGTGGGTCACAAAGATGTTGGGTTATGACTTTGAAATCATCTACAAAAAAGGGAAAAATGTTGTTGCAGATGCACTCTCAAGAAAGGATGAGGATGTGGAAGCATTGTTTTGTGCTATTTCTATTATCCAACCAAATTGGATAAACAAAGCAAGGGATGAATGGAAGAAAGGCGAAGAAGTGTAGCCACTCATTCAAAAGTTGTAGAAGATCCAAGTTCAAACAATATTGCTAGAACATGACGAGGAAGGAAAAATCATATTGGAACCTAGAGAAGTCACAGAAACAAGAACCCGATAGCTACGAAATCGATCAATTTCAAAGTATCTCATCAAGTGGAAGAGCTTACCAGTTGAAGATTCTGCATGGGAGGACAAGAATTTTATACATAAGCATCAAGAACTACTCAAGCGTTGAGGACAACACTTTTTGAAGGAGAGGGGCATGTTGGGTCCCTATACTACTAGTGTAACCCCTTATTGTTATTAGTACAACCCCCTGATTATATTATTGTGCCCCATAGAAGCCCACTATTGTTATTATTGTGCCCTTACATTATTATTGTTATGTCAACTCTGATTATACTATGACCCCTTAGACTCCTATATATAGAAAGGAGGTCTTGTCATTTGTATCATCGAAGAATTGTTCATTTATGTAATGTAAAGGAGGTTTCCCCCTCGAAGAGGCTGAATTCTAAGGCATTTATCTATCTTTTCTATCTTTTTGTGAGCTGGTTTCATAACAGTCATGGAAAGAATATAACACACACCTAACATCTATCACTACTGCACTGGATAATTTCTAGTTATATATAGTGGTTGGTTTGTGGAAGCACATAAACCCAATTGTTTTTTAGAAGTCTAGATTCGATTGGGAGGAATTTTCTTCTCAAGGAAGGGCTTACTAGACTATTACTCTCTCCAAGGAAGTGATGCAAGAGTATTCTATTTTAAAAAATGACCTTTGCTGTCAACTTAGAGTGATGTGCTTCAGCCTGATGGCAACTTACTTCCCAGAGTTTCATAATTTCTCCCCCATATGTCCTTGGTTTCTCGAGTCATGTCCAAGCTCAATCTACATTCAATAACAGTGGCATGGACACCTAGACATAATTTCATGAGTCAAATCAACCCTGTCCGGTCTTCGAATTTTCGAGATGTATTTATTCTAATTTAGTCTATGTAGTGGATTGGTTGACACCTTGCTTTCTCACAATGTTTAGGGGATTTCATGGTTGAAGTAACTTTTAGCCAGTCGAGGTGGTGGGGCAGTGGGAGGAAACATGGTCGGTTCCAAATTGCACCAACCCCAACCTCTTATGCATAGATTGTAGTGGAGGAATTTGCAAGTAGGTATCACTCCTATAAATTTCCAATTGTCTACAGAGAATTAGTTATAGCTAAGGAGGAGGTGAAACAAAGGTGCAAGAATCTATCAAATGGGGAGATGCTAACCAAAATTGGGATTGTGTGTCAAACATCGGTTGCAACCATACCTAGCAAACTCAATGCCTCTGTGCAATTGACACTTATTGGAAAATGAAAGTGGTTATGCATGAAAAAGGTGCAAGCCAACAAAACACTTAGGTCTAGCTTAAGGAAATTCAAAAGAACTAAATAAATTCGACCAAAAACTCAACATCATAGTGGAGCACCCGACTAACATTGTGTTTATATAGGTCAAGGTGGAAGATGGACACTCAGAGACCATTCAGGTGGATTCAACAACCAATTAACTTTGTTTATGTACCATGTGATGTATCTACTTGTTACTTATGTTGTCTCTAGTTATGTCTATCACTGTTCATCTTATATTTATTTACTATATAGTAGAAGTAGGATACCATACCAACTTTCCCCATTTTGTAATGTAACTACGTTTTGGACAAGCATACATGATATCCACTTGTCAAAAAAACATATGTTGTGTTGTTGGTCTAGTTTCCCTAGTGGCAAGCCACTAGCAACAACACAATAAATTAGGAATTTGCTTTTGATTTTTTGAATAACGTAACTTATTTATATATATATATATATATATATATATAATTCAATGTTAATTAACATAGAGTAAGGTTTTTTGTTTGAAGCTAGTTTCAAAATAAAATTGCATTGTATATGACATATACCAACATTATTTTCCAACTTTCAATTAAATTATCATATATTACATTTTATTTCTAGTAGTAAATATGGTTATTAAGAAAAAGTAACTTATTTTAAGAGAGTGTAACTTGGAGTGAGTGAATTTAATTAAATATTAAGAAAATTATTTTTTCTTTATTAATATTTTTAGTCAAAAAAATTCCATTTCCATGGTGTATTCCTACTTATTTTACAATATTGTCATATTCCCGCTAGCATGATTTACCCAAATGTACCCCTTGTCATTTTATTTCATGCTTGGGACAAAGTTAATTTATATTACAATTGACAAAGTTGATTTGTATTGCAATTTACTACTATTTAAAAAATAAGCAAATAAAAGTTAATAAATAACGAGAACCAATTGTGGAAATTGACATTTACACCTTAATATGGCAACAATATATTTACACGATCCAATAGTGAATTTCTGAGAAGGAGATCAAACAACACTGAAATCAGATGATTACTTTCAACTCTTATCAATTGGCATATTCCTACTTCATTTTACAATATTGTCATATTCCTAGTCCCATTATTTACCAACCACCATTTCAGTATGGGCTTTTGCAAAGTTTATTTGTACTGCAGTCTGCAAAGATTTAAAAATGATTAAATAAAAGTTGATACATCACCAAAGCGGATTGTGGAATTTGAAATTTATCCATTAATATAGAAACAATATATTAAGATGACCCAGTAAAAATAATAGTGAAATTCGATAGAAAAGAACGAAGAATACTGAAATCACACGAAAAATTTCCACTGCTGTAAACTGGCATATTCCTACTCCATTTCAAAATATTGTCATATTCCTGATAGCATGACTTACCAATAGTCATTTCATTCCAAACTTTGGACAAAGTTGATTTATGTTGCACTTTGCAAAGATTTAAAAAATAAATAAATAAAAATCAATTCAGCATAGGAGGAAATTGAGGAAAATCGAAATTTACCCATTAATTTGGCAACAATATATTACCATAATTCAAAAATATTAATATTGAAGTTCCATTAAAGATGACAAACAATGTTGAAATGAGACCATAATTGAATTTCGTTTTTGCAAAATCGAATAATATTGTAAGGCATTCATTTTAAAGATCTTACAGTTAAAATGGATTTAAGTTGTCATTGATTATCATTATAATCTAATTTTTGAATTTATATCGATCTAAGTACTCATTTTATCACTTTTCAATCTTATGTCCCACACAATATCATTGTTTGTGCACCAAAAGCCCAACCATCCTTTTGCTAGGGCTTCAAAGCATTACGTGGCTTACTAAATGCATCATTGGGGCTTGGACTTAAAGAATATCAATTTATGAAACAAAATTAGCAACAAATCTTGTGAGGGTATGTGTCTATCTCTTTAATCATATGAGAATTTCCTTGGGTTTGAAGCTAACTATGTGGATAGAACTCATCTCAAGTATGGGTGGTTGTTAATAATACTTGTTATTCTTCTTGTTCAAGTTCAATTTCTACACGTGATATTTTAAATCTTAAATAAATATCTAGCTTGGGTAGTTGGGAGGAATGGTTATTATATTTTGAGTCTTAAATAAATATATAGCTTGGGTAGTTGAGAGGAATAGTTGTTCTCCTTTCCATCTAAATTCATTATAACTTAACCAATGATAAGACCATTATTGCTATATGCTTTCTTAACAATGAAGAATGTCATTTTATTAAGTCAATGCAATGATTTATCGGCAAATACATTAC
The DNA here is from genome assembly GCA_000404065.3 of Pinus taeda. Lineage (NCBI taxonomy): Eukaryota > Viridiplantae > Streptophyta > Pinopsida > Pinales > Pinaceae > Pinus > Pinus taeda. The sequence goes on along the minus strand of APFE030170886.1, from coordinate 249,805 downwards.
CATATAGTGACAATTATGTGTTGTTATTAGTTTTTACTCTATAACATTTATTAGAAAATGCCAAAATGTCTTAGTTAAGTAAACGCAACCATATATTTCTCTAAAAAATTTGAGAAGTGATTGAAGCATTTTATTAAGTCAATGTTATAATTTATTGACAAAGACATTACCATGTCATGACACTTGTTAATATTATGTATTATTTGTTAATATTATGTATTATTGTTAGTTTCTACTCACAATATTATAGAAAATGTCAAAATATTTTAGTTAAATAAATACAAACATATATTTTTTAAACAAAATTGAAAAATCGCTGAATTATTCAAACTCATGGTTTGTAGGCCACTATTAAAAAATGTATGAATTTAGATAATAAAGACAACAAATATTCATATCAACCATTCAAATCCAATGAAACCTTAATCAACACATAAAATTTTCTCAAATAATTTAAATATTGAAATGTATAAAACCATAAATATAAAGGCAATTTATATTTTTTTAAATACTCAAAATTTAAGTAAATTATTAATATTTAAGCAAATCACATTGATTTAATTAACCTCTTTTATTTATACCATAATGTAATTTAAGATTTCGTCATGATCACACATCAACTTCACTTATAAAACTTTTTTTATTATTAACCCTCAAAATATTGTGAAATCTAGTTGGACCTTATTAAACTCATAGAAGTTTATTATAATATGGGACCCAAAGAACAACTCTCAACATCTACATGTTGGTTCCACCACTTAGAATCTTAAAATAAGTTTGATTTTCGGTGTGATTTGTTTAGGATTAAGTTCTATCCTCTCAATGGAGTACTTTCATGTCTTCCGTGGAAATAATTCACTCGTAAACCACTAAGAAAATGAAGGCACTAAATGGTTGGAAGGTAACATTATAATAAATTCAAAGTTATATAGTGAAACTATCCCTATGAAGAAGAATATTTATTCATTTCCAGAACAGATGTTGGCCTTTTAAGGTGCTTGCATGTTTTGGTTGACACTAACTAGATCTCACTATACAATAGATGCTCTTAATATTTAGGTTGGAGGTGGGATTATCTTTGTAGGAAAGGATTGGTCTATGCATTAGGTAAATCATGGAGCTTTAAGGGCCGAGAAGGTGGTAGTCATCATCGTGGAGTGTCGTGAGGTATGGGTCTTTATGTCGTAATTGGGGTTTTTTCGTTCATTTGTTCCCAGGTAATAGCTCCATGGGTTCTATTATCCTTATTTATTTATTTGTTGGTGGAGGGCTTGTCTATTGGTGCCTTCTGTCAGGCCAGGCAGTAACTCCCCAACCAAAAATTGATTCGTGTGTTTATTCTTTCAGGTTGGCCTTATTATGTACATGAGGGAGAGACTGTTCACTTCATCTCCCAATGACTGTTCACATTACTTATTTATTTATTTACATTATATTCCCTCAATCCTGATGATTAGGTATCAACATTCCCCCCCTTAATTTGAAGGGATGTTGGTGAGTCCAAGCATCATTCTGAATCGTTCAAGCTTTTCTCTTCCAAGCGCTTTGGTGAAAATGTCTGCAATTTGCTCATTAGTGAAACAATGACGGAAATGAATTGTTTTGGCCTCAACATGATGTCGAATTAGATGATATTTAGTATTGAAGTGCTTCATTCGATCATGGAACTTTGGGTTCTTCGCCAACTTTATTGCAGAGGTATTGTCAATCATGAGTGGAGTTGATTGTACTTGTTTTCCCTGCAAATCTTCAAGAAATTCCCTGAGCCACACAATTTCTTTTGTTGCTTCAGCTACTGCCACGTCTTCTGCTTCTGTTGTGGAATCTACTGGAACTGATTGTTTGCGTGATCTCCAAGAGACAGCTCCTAATCCAAGACTCATAGCATATCCTGAAGTAGATACCCCAGTTTCTTTGTCTCCATCGAAGTCTGAATCAAAGTATCCAATCAAGATGAAGTCATCCACCTGTGTATACTTGATTCCAAAGTCTTGAGTTCCCTTCAAGTACCTTAGAATTATTTTTGCAGCAGAACAATGTCCCTCACAAGGCTTTTGCATAAACCTGGAAAGGATTCCAACAGCAAACGAAATGTCTGGTCTGGTGGTAGTTAGGTAGTTGAGACTTCCTACAAGCTGTCTATACTTTGTTGCATCCTCAAATTCTTTTCCTTCAATAGATGTGAGCTTTAAGTTTTGTCCCATTAGAGTAGTAAGAGGATTGCATTCTGTCATGCCAAACCTGTTCAACAGATCTCCGATGTATTTCTTTTGAGAAAGAAATATGGACTTCGGATGTTGGGTTACTTCAATGCCAATATAGTAACGAACATAGCCCAAATCAGTCATTTCAAAAATTTTCCCCAATTCCTTCTTTATGGATGCAATGTAGCTTTCATTATTCCCTCTCATCAAAAGATCATCTACATATACCACAAGATATAGAACTGTTTTGCCAAATTTCTTGACAAATAAAGTTGCATCATCAAGATCATAATGTTTGAAATTGAGTTTCAGAAGATGCTCAGTTAGTTTTCATACCAGGCTCACGGTTCTTGTTTGAGGCCATACAAGGACTTCACCAATTTGCATACTTTATGTTCATGCCCTTTCATAGAAAATCCTTCAGGCTAGGACATAAAGACATTCTCTTTTAGATCTCCATTCAAGAAAGCAGTTTTTACATCCATTTGATGGAATTTACAACCATTCTGAGCTACTAGGGCAAAGAGCGTCCAGATGATAGCCCATTTTGCTGTGGGGGAAAAGGTCTCCTCATAATCAACCCCTTCCTTCTGTGCAAAACCTTTTGCCACAAGCCTAGCTTTGTGCTTGTCAAGTGAGCCATCAACTTTATACTTGTTCTTGTAGACCCACTTGCAGCTAATCGGTTTGGTTCCTAATGGAGATCAACCAGCTTCCAAGTTTCGTTCTTTATGACGACATCATACTCCTTTTGCATCGCTTCTTTCCATTCATCATGAGAATCAGCTTCTTTGAAGGAAGTTGGCTCAAAATATGTAGACAAGTTCAATTCACAATCATAAGAAACATCCATATCAATAGGTCAATTAGAGTCATCCACATCACCTCCATTTTGCCGGATTGAATTTCTAGTTCTTGTCTTTCCAACCTCATCAGGATGAACACTTTCAAGTGTCTTTGTCAGCCACTTTGGGGGACCTTTCTCAGATGGTCCAGGCTACTCCATTGATTGAGTTGGGACTGAATCAAGATTGAGTCTCCCAATTCTATCAATCACATCACTTAAAGCATCATTTGTTGTTGGAGTTTCATCCAAGGGAGAGTGTTCCTCAAAAGAAGATTCCACATGTTGATCTAGTATAGGAATCCCCCCTTCAATATGTGGAATCCAATTATCAAATTCTTGAAATGATTTTTCTTTTGCGAATCTATCCAAGCGATCAAGTTGCCGCTCAACAACATTGTCAATTTTAGATGATTCAAGAAAAATTACATCTCTAGATACAACAAACTTTTTATTTACTTCATCTTAGAGACAATATGCTTTGGAGGTGTTTGAATACCCCAGGAAGATACACTTACGACTTCTAGCACCAAGTTTGTTTCTATGTACCTTTGGTATCAAGGCATAACAAATGGAACCAAAGACCCTGAGACGCTTTACCGAAGGAACATGTTCATACCACATTTCATAAGGAGTCTTGTTTCTAATAGCATTAGATGGACATCTATTCTTTATATATGCAACACATAGAACAACATCAACCCAAAACATTATCTTTACATTTTTGAAGA
>APFE030170886.1:212762-245004 GCA_000404065.3 Pinus taeda | reverse complement strand
GCAACCAATCATTTTTCCAAGAAGCAAGTGAAGCATTAAATAAATCTTCATTTACTCCAATATTACATTGTGCCACAACATAGTGAGCGCATTCAGGTGCTTTACCTTTGTTTGTATCATCAGTTTTACCTTTCTATTGGTTTCCTTTCTGCTCAATTTTGTCCCATGGTAGCTTGCATGTAGAGACATCATGTGATCCATTTCTTTTGCAGCGAATGCAATGCAAATCTTCCTATTCTCCTTGAGAATGTCTACCCCCCATGCCTCTGAAATATCTTCCTCTTCCTCTTCGACCACCTCTTCGTCTTGAAGAATCTTGAGTAGGATGCTTTTCTTTATGAGCAAGGCACATAGCCTCTTCAAAAGATTCAGGGGTTGTCTTCTTTCCAAAAGCTTTCCCTCTTTCAGCAAACTTTTTCATAAGAGATTCAAAGGTGATATCTTTGAGATTTCCATTTGCCTGCAATGACTCAAGATAATTGGAGTAAGTAGGATAAAGTGCCTTGAGAAAAGCTATAAGAGGAATATCCAATTCAACCTTAGTGGATTTGATATCATGCATTATATACTTTACTTCAGATGCAAGAGCAAGAGGATCATTATTTTGCACTTCAAGAGTGAAGAGTTTAATCATGAGTTGAACAACTTCAAGTGCAGAATGTGAGTCATAGAGTTCTTTCAGCTTTTGTAAGGCTTCAAAAGCAGTTGAAAATGACAAAATATGGCGACTCACCTCTTCATTTACAGATGCTACGATTAATGCATAAGCTTTGTTGTTCTTGTTGTCCCAAATGACGAGCTCTTTGTCTGAGGTAGGCTATTTTGGTTCATTGTCTCCGTCTCCGACACACTCATTTCCACAACTCATTGAAAATGAGGGTGTGTTTTATCATCCGGGACCATTCAAGATAGTTCTCCTTGCCAGTGAGAACTACTCCCACCATGGATATGATTGAATGCATTCTGTAAAAAATACTTTTGTTGATAGAAAAATACTTCTGCCAATATACAGTGAAATTGTACTTCTGGTGATAATTTTTAAAAATTACAATTCAAAAAGGCATTCTCTCCATATACGGCTTTGTACTATCTTTGTCTTTAATGAAAATATAAAACATTTTCCAAAGATTAGCTATGCATTCTCAAAAAATTTCAAATCTCTTCCTCATCAATTTTTCTGCAACGTTCTTGAATTGTTTTACATGGAAAAGGCAATAGAGCTATCGGAATTTCGTCTTCACCAATCTAATCTCAATGCATGTCTCAAATACTTATGAAATACCATGCAGTTAGCATACCAAAAAAGGGCTCAATACAATTCCATGTGTTAAACAACATTCAAGAGTACATTCAACGCTTGGCTTTTAACACATTTTACATGCCAAAAAGACTTCAACGTATATACCAAAAACTTCAAAGTATATGCCAACGTTCTATGTGAAAAACTTCAACATGTATGCCAAAAAAAAAATTCAACATATATACCAGCATCATTCACACAACAAACTCAGGCGCCTTTTCCATGTCAGGCCAGCGTTAAAAAAATACCAAGCAAGCGGACTTGTGTGAAGCACTGCTATATAATACCATGTCAAACAGGCAAGTGGACTTGTGTGAAGCACTGCTATATAATAACACCTTTTTTTTCTTTTGGATAGGCGAATGCATAACAAAATTGAACGGAGGTCTTGATTAATGTAAAACTGGTAGTAGTAGGCCTCGGTTTAGGTCTCGCGCAATAGCAGGTCTCGGTTAATGTAATGCGCAGGTTACCTTTGGATTTCCAAAATCAATTCTCCATCAAGAGAACCAACAAACTATTCTCAAAGGAGAGAGAAGCATCATGACAACGGTAAGCCACTACGCAAGAACTGAATACAAAATCTCATCTGTTAATAAAAAAGGGAAGGAAGATACGAGCAGAAAACAATAACAAAAACCTCGAGGAGCAGCGTATGAAGGGAGCAAAATTCAGATGTTTATGAGCAGTGAGAATAATGGTGAATAGTAGGTGGAGCAGCAGGCTCTGAAACCTACCACAGATTATATGAGAGCTGGTTGTGCATTAGAGCAAGGTGCAGTGTATATATGGGAAATTGAATTCGGTCAAATGGGCAGGTGTGAATTCTACAAGATAGGCAGAACATAGGCAGAAACTGACACTAGGAGTTACACAAAACTTAATTTTGGGAGCTGGGTCTGATACCATGTCAAACCAGGCAGTAACTCAATGAAAAATTGATTTGTGTGTTTATTCCTTCAGGTTGGCCTTATTATATACATGAGGGAGAGACTATTCACTTCATCTCCCGATGACTGTTCACATTACTTATTTATTTATTTACATTATGTTCACCCAATCCTGATGATTAGGTGTCAACACCTTCCTTTCCTCATCATGGCTTATTTAGCATTCCCAATCTAACCAGAGTTGCTCTAGGGTCATGCCAAATTAATTAAGGAATTACAATATTCCATTAGGCATATTAAGTGTGGTTGGATACATCAGAAACATAGGCTATATCATTCATGAACATAATAATTTAAGGGAAGAAATTCTACCAAGATTGAGGATGAACATAGGTATCTACACAACCAATTAGAAGGAATCATGCATGGAAGACAACCAATGCCTTAATATTCTACCTTTCAATTAACTTTACAAGCTAGATTTCTAGGCCCTTTTCCTTTGCTCCCAAGCTCCTGAATTTGAACAAGAAAATACAAGTTGTGAAATGGGAGGATTCCCTTCGAGCAAGTGGCGCTAATTATCCAAGTTAACTTGAATGTTTCGTAAATTCTATAGCTTTTTGGATCTCTATGTTGGAATGTACACACTTAGGAAATTTCAAGACACCATATTTCTCCTTATATCTTCTATAGAGGGCATTGCCCTACTTTTGTATGTTCTAAAATTATGGCAGTTTCTCAATTTTAATTTTCATTGTAAGTCAATTGCATGCCCCAAAAAAGAATTTGATTCATATATATCCTCCAACTACTCTTGAAATAAATAAATATACATATATATGCTTCATTTGCATTTATCATTTTTTTCAAAACCATTTTTTTTGAAAGACCAATCTTTTTATATTACTATCAAAAGTATGTACACAAATAATTATCAGCAACTACTAGTCCGTCACTTGGGAAACCAAACAAGTAGCATAAATTCAAAATTTTATAATTGTATATCCTATAGGCTACTAGATTGCCTTTCAAAAAGAAAAAGGAACCAAGAAATAAAATAAACCAAAAGCTAATAAGCATGACATAGAAATTTTGGTTGAAATATCTAGCTTGATTAATCATAATCCAATTGGAGATTCCACTAGGTTTGATGGCTATGGTTCACTATCATTATCTGAGGAAGAAAAGTCAAGGTTTGCAAATTTATTGGCCAAAACTAAAACTTTCCTGTTGACCTTTTCCACTTTGTTCATTAATTCAACCACACGAATGAGCATTTCTTGTTGAGTTATTTCTTTGCATGTAAGCACTTTGCCCATGAGATTTTGATATGGCAATAAAGGTTGTTAGTTTGCACACAGGAGGACGAGCAAGTTCTGGGGGAGCTACCCACATCTAAAACCCATTCCCTAGTATCTCAATGAACATTTCTATCCAGAATGAATCTTTTAGCTTATTTAACTTGGTCTTCAACATCATAGATCACTCTCTAGACCACTTTAGGGATGATATCCTTGTATTTAACCATAGTAGAATGGGTTGCAGTTTGGGCTTGGGTCTGATTGTAAGAAGGGCGAGAAAAGTTAGAGGCAATGGTGGGGCCTCTCCTGCCTCGACATTGAGTAGAGGAGAGTTGACATCTATCCATGGATACGAAAACACAATATGGGAGTAAACAAAAGAGAAATACACAGGGAGGGAGGGTAAAGGCACAATTAGATCGAGTAGAGAGGTAGGAGTGGTACTCTAGCCACGCAGATTGCATTTGGTGGGCGGTCTACCACCATGCCTTAAGTACATAATACTCATATCAAGTATCGAAGAATGCCCCATGTGAACATCCACCATGAAGATTCAAAACCATTATTTAAAAATAATCAAAATTCTAAATATTTCTATAGTTAAACCATATATATATGTTTAACCAAAATTACGCTGAAATATGATTACCCAAAGGACGGATATCATCAATTACTTATGCGGAAAAGAAAATGCAGTTTGCGTAACTTTTATTCGGGAGCCGGGGTGGGGGCCGGGTATGATGCCTATCACTTACGTGTGCGGAAAGAAAACGGAAACTTCCCCTTGCCACGTTGGACAGCGACAGCACCATTTTAATGTCTGACACGTGTCATAAATCGACAATATATAAAATATTTTTTTGTACGTATGGTTATGATGACAGTGACACGACAGTGAAATCATGGGGAGTGATGTTTTGATATGCTGATGTGGATGTTTTGGTTTCTTCGTATGTCGTGTCATGAGAATTGAGCGCGGAATGTTAAGAGTTTCTAATTCAGTTTTTGTGTTAATAATTATACTTCAATACATTCCTGTTTTACGAAGGATCATTAATAGATGGTATATTTTAATCACTTGTGACAAAAGGTTTAATCACTTCATTATGGTATAGGTTAAATTATATATTTATTGATAATGGTGTATGTCTTTAATAAAGACATGTAGATATAGATATTTTTTTATTAATATAAAGGAAAAAAGTTTAGAACATTTGTTATAGGATTAGATCTTTAATAAATATCTAATTTTCACTTTATGAAAAATGATAAAGAATGTCAAGCGAGTCAAAAGTTATGTGGAAATTAAAAGTGAGTACAAAATAATGTCCCCTGGATTGTAGAAATTGATGTAACTAGTACATAATTCATAACCCCATCCTTGTTCAAAATTTTTATAATTGTTATGATTTTTTCAATTTAATATTTTATATTATATTTGAGAAAGTAATTAAAAAATATTAAATTAAATTAATTGGAAAAGGAGTATGAAAAGTCTTGCAAGTAAATTTTAATAGAATTAGAATTTAATTTAAAAATTGAATATGAAAAAAATAATAAATATTATGTTAGTTTTGTCGAGTTTTCACGAGGATAAGACAAGATGAAGATATTATGAAGGATTCGTGAAGATATGAGGATAAAGATATAAGGAAAAGGAAGAAATTTCTAAATATGTGAGTGTTATATTTTATGCATTCGTAATTTGGTTTGGTTAAGTTTTAGTTTTAAATGTCCCGAGATAAGTAAAGTTAGGTGATTACTTAAAATTTTATGATTACATGTTTTTTAATATTTTAGGAATAATTAAATAGCAAAATAAAGATGGGAGTTGTCTATAATGCGATTTTTTGGAGATTCCGGTGACGGAATCCGGCGGAATAAATGAGGTTAAATCTTGATTTTTAGCAGTTAAAATGGTTTTTTAACTGCATATTTGGATTCAGTGCCCTGAAAAACCCCTGAGAGCCATTGATTGTGCAGAAACTAGCTATCAAACATGGGATTCCAATGAATTGCTGCCGGATTTTGACTGGAAAAATCTGCCAGAAAAGCTTTCAAAAAGTCGCGTTATAGACTACTGCATAAAGATGGAGTTATATTTTTACGTATATAATTATTTTTTGAAAATGTACCATAATTTTAACTTTTATAATGAAATTAGGATTTTAAGTGGTAAGGTATTTTATAGTGAAGTTAGGATCTCAATGTGGTTAAGAGACACTTGAAGTTGGTTGAGTAGCCTCCTTAAATGATTAAAAGTCTATATCATCTCATCAATTTTATCCACTAAGTGGACATGCCCATATATTAATTTTGAAAAAAATGTATTCCATTTTGTTTCAAGAGCTCTTAGAATAGCCAAACACTCTGTAGATAGTCGTTCTTGTTTCTACATCGTGTTGTGAACCTCATCCCAATCTTGTTTATTTTAGTTATCCTAGATTGATGGAGAAACCTGACCAATTCCACTGAAAGGTATATGAAATCCCCACATCCCATTATTCCATCCAAACCAATTATGATTTGAAAACCATTGCCCACTTTCCAAGCCATAAATCTTCTAATGAGGGGAAATAAGTGAGATAATTAAGGTTTCCATTGATTTGAGGCATTTAGAGCCAATTTGTTATAAGCCCTTATCCAATCTAGTACTGTCTATAGGGCTTGAATTTACTTGCCAATAAACAGTCGATTCTAATGATTGTCCACAATAATATAGTTTCGTTGTGACTTGGCAGTGAGTGCCTTACCAAAATTTACACCATCCTTGAGGCCCTATCCTACTAATGATTTTGAGAGTGTTATTTTCAGTTAACTGACCAAATGCATGCCTTTATAAGTATCGAATCACGCCCATAAATAATTGCTACATAATCTTTAAATTCTCACTGAAATTCCTTTTGAAATATGAGATAAGAGCCTCTAATAGATGGGAATGGCTTCACTAAATAACACTAATCGCGACCTCTCCTTGATAGCCAATGGTTGCACTAGAACATGATTCATATCTCCGCTTTGGTAGTGATCCATTTCCAATCAACCTTCATGTAGTTATTAGATTTCAACAAGAACCATAGGTATTTGAAACCCTTGATCTATTGCCTTTATGTCTAAGGGGAAGAAACAATCATGCCACTAAATGCCTATCCACATGCTATGCATATAAGGCCAATTTTTTATTATTAATTTGCATGCTAATGCTCTCACAAAAGTTATCAAGGGTTTCAAAGGTTTTCCATATGTGTCCTTCTTCCTTAATACATAAAATGAGTACATCATTTATAAATAATAGACGTGACATTGAAAGTGTCTTACCAACAATAACTCTTTTGAGTCACTTATATTCATAGGCATATTTTATTAAGTGACTTAATCCCTCTATGACCAAGAGAAATAAGTATGGCAATAAGGGACAACCCTGTCTCAGACCACTTCTTGGATAGAAGAATTTAGATGTTGATATGTTTATTATCACATCAAAATTTACATTGGTGACACAAGCCATGATCCACTTCATTGCTTGATATGAGAAACCCACATGTAATAGTACTAGTTATAGGAATGTCCATGGTACTCTATCATATGTCTTGGTGAGGTCCACCTTTAGCACAAAAGAAAGTTGGTTCCATTTCTTGATGTTATGGATGGCCGCTTGTGCCAAGCCAATTGCTTCATGTATATGTTTGTTTTTGTAGCAACCCAAATTGTTCATCTAAGATCACCATGGATGATCTGAAATGATCATATGTTAAACTGAAGTAGAATTGATTAATGCCAACAGTGAACTGAATGTTAACTTAAAGTGCTTTAACCGTGAGAATTGTTTGAAAGGAAAGGCTTTACAACAGATGAGAAACATAAGCAAGATGTAAATAGAAGTGAAAATTAGAAAAAACACAGCGATACCAGACGACAAGATTGATTACAGAGGTCGTCCCTGATGGACTATGTCTCCAAGTCCGCTTTCAAGTTGGGCGACGCTTTATTAGGATTGAATCCGAGGAGGTCGATTACACAGTAAATTAATTAGACTCATTGTGCACACAGGCACTTCTAGTCACTGTCACAAGAAATCTCTCTGAATTAGCTTTCCAACACCTGTCACGGTTCCCAATTCAAACTCCTGATGCTTATGTTACATTGAAAACAAAACTACCCATAACCTCCAGAATCTGCATACAAAACTCTAAAACCACTCTAATGCATTCTTCATGAACAAAAGGATGAATTTAAAGAGTTCAAGGTTCTGTTTCGAACTTCCTTGGCTAAACATAGCATCTGGTTAAGCCTTAATCCTCATATGGTCTCAGTCTTACCACTAGAGGACACCTTAGGCCTAGTCACATGGTGGTTGACTTAGTTTTAGACCGAAATCAACAATAACAAACCCAAAATAAAACTTTGGATAAAACATATCCCGTTGATGGTCAATAAACGACGTAGAAGTTGAGTGGTTCCCATGTGAACAGTTGCAGTCTAACCGCAGGCTAACTGACGATGACGGTGTCTTGTGAACAATGCACCCCTCTGACGGTTGTGGAAAATAGGGTGGTGATTGTCAATTTTTTGACGGTTATGCATGAACCCCCTGTTCACATGTCATACCTTTGTTGGCTTATGGGGGCTTGACCCAGGTTCAGAGTTAAGTTAGCCAAACAAATTCTAGTACTACTAGCCCTTTCGGTAATAGTCCGCGGAGCGTGGACTTAGGTCTCACTCGAAGTAGTATGGGAGGGTGCTAGAACCAGGTTTCTGCACCCTGGAGATGTTTGATGAGTTCAAATGGTCCGCGGTTCGACCCTGCATGCAAGTATCTTCACGCACTTTCTCGTACCTCATAAATTGATATATTGCTTTTGCGCAGCCCTACTCGGGGGCCGATCGCTACGCTTTTGCGTTATTACCCAAGTCCTTACTGGTATTCCATTGTTAGTTGATTATTTTAGCCTACTTGCGTGCTTTAAGTTATACTTAACAACATAAGCCATTCATATAGTTGGGTGCAGTAAATAAACAGTATATTTGCAAATTATATCAAACATGCATTAACCCAAGAACAAATACATAGAATTATGATCAAACTTCTCTTTATTAATTCCTTCCTCGGTTACAGACTCGACTCCGCCCTATGCACTTAGCTGTAGGGTTCCGCGTACTCAACTGCGGACTACTAGGCCTCTACGCACTCAGTTGCAGAGCCTTCTCTTACTCTACGACCCAAAGGCACACTTCACCTTACTTCCTTAGACTCTCTTTCTCTACTATTCTATATCTCTTTACACTTAGAGCCTCACTCTATTTATACAATCCAACCGACATTACATTACAAAACTAGGGCAGACAACCTTGTGACTCTATCATACATTTCGCGCTCCGCACCCGCAATTCACAGAGCTTTTCAACAAGGTTGGGTCAAAACTTGGGCTTTGAGCCCCAAAACATACCTTGGAGGGATTCCATGCCCAATAGGCCCCCAACACAAACATCGTGACTCGCCCTCGATTCATTCTGTCACTGCAGTGATCTTTGCACGAAGTCTCCAACTGTTCTTGAACTGTGCGGAGGTCAGCAGTGCACTGAGCTGTTGCTTGCTGGATCTGCTGCATCACTATTTCGAAACCTCTATGTCTGAAGTGCTTCTCTACATCTGTACCAGTATCTGCTGCATATGTTTATAGTCTCACGCCTTTGTCTGGATCCTTGGAGCGCAAAGACTGTGCTTTCGCTAGTTAGTCAGATAGTTGGGCCACCCATGTAGGGTTTCAAGCGGCTTCCATTCACCTTGCCTGGGAAAGGTTCTCCATTTAGTTTGACTAGTTGTATTGTGCCTCCGTCTGTGACCTCCTTAACCACGTATGGTCCTAACTAATGCATTCTGAACTTTCCCGGGAATTTTTCAAACTTACTGTCATACAGTAGCACTAAGTCATTTACCTTGAAGGTGTGAAACTTAGTATGGCGATCGTGCCAGGCCTTTTCACGCTGCTTTTGTACATGCTGATGAAAACTAGCTAGGAATCGTTCCTCCTCAAGTTCTTCCAATTACGCGAGCCTTTCTAACAGAGCTTCGCGGTCCCTTAAACCTGTGAGCGCTGCTATGCGCAAACTAGGTACAATATACTCCATCGACATGACAACTTCCATGCTGTAAACTAACTGGAAAGGTGTTTGTCCCGTCAGTTTCTTGCATGTTGTCCTATAAGCCCATAGTACTGCAGGTACGCGCAGGTCCCAATCTCTTTGCTGTGTGTTGCATACTTTGGTTAGCGTAGTCTCCAGTATTTTGTTAAACTCTTCTACTATCCCATTGGCTTGTGGGTGATACAATGTGCTTTTATGATGATACACCTGGAATTATTCTGTGAGTTCATTGATGGTTTCATTCAAGAAATGTGTACCACAATCACTCATTAAGATTTTCAGACAGCCAAATCGGGTCAACACATGTTCAAACAAAACCTTCACAGTCGTAGCGGCCATGCAGTCTTTGACCGACTGCGCTTCCACCCAACGCGTCAGGTATTTTGTCACGGTGATGATGTATCATGCACCTATTTTTCCTTGGGGTTTGATAGGTCTCACAAAGTCGATTGCCCACTTTTCGAAGGGCTATAGTGTCATTTGTGGATTCAAAGGCATCTCATCCCTTCGCGATGGTTTACCAGTCCTTTGACATATATTTCAGGCCTTATAGTGTGCTTTTGAATCCTAATGAAGTGTTGGCAACCACAACCCTACGTAAAGAATCTTTTGTGCTCTTGCTCGTCCTGCATAGTGTCCTCCTGCAGCGCCCCCATGTGATTCCACAAGGATTTGACTTCGTTCAAATTCAAGTACGTACCTTCGCAATATCTCATCATTTCCCATTTTGTATAGGTGCCCCGCAATGACAGAAAAATCCACCGCGCACACTACCAATTCCTTCTTCTATTGAATGGAGTATTCCTTCGGTGCAATCCTGGTTGTCAGAAAGTGGATTATATCTTCGAAGTGGCCATCCGCGACGCGCACAACAAAGAGTTGTGTGTTAGGTAATCCTTCCTCCAAACTAGTTGGTTCCTTGCCTATCTCAATACATGACAAGTGATCTGGTCCTGCGTTCAGCCGTCCAGGCTTTACCACGACCTCAAAGTCATATTCTTGGAACAATAAGAGCCACCTACAGATGTGCCCCCCCAACACATGCTTATTGACCAAGTATTTTACCGCGGAATGGTTTGTATACATATTGAAATGTCCTCCCAGTAAATAGTGTCGGTATTTTTGGAGCGCGTACACCATAGCCAACCCCTCACATTCGGTTGTGGAATAGTTCCTTTCTGCTTTAGACAACTTGTGACTCCGAATGCGATAGGATGATCCAAGCCCTCTCCACCTTCCCGTGTTAGTACCGTTCCCAGCGCTATAGACAACATGTCAACATGGACATGAAACTCCACATCCCATTTTGGGAAGACCAGGATTGGCACGGAGGCCAATTTCTCTTTTAGTACATCTAGGCTCTTCATGCAATCATCATTCTAGTAGAACGTGACATCCTTTTTCAATAGTTTCTCCATTATCGCGGTGATCTGGGCATAGCTTTTGATGAACTTCCTGTAGTACACCATATGTCCCAAGGTAGCGCACAGTTGTTTAACACTTCGAGATGCTTCCAAATTTAGAATCACTGTAATCTTCGCGGGGTCTATCATTAGTCCTTGTTTGCAAACCACATGTCCCAACAGGTTCCCAAAGGGAATGAGGAACATACACTTCTTGAGGTTCAGCTTGATTTGATATCGTCGACAAGTATCCAGCATTAAGCATAAGCTTGCTATGTGATGCTTAACCAATCCAAAGATAGTCTAATCATCCAGATAGACCTCCAGGAATTTGTGGATATATTCTTTGAAGGCAGCAACAACTATGCACGAAAAGATGGATGGCGCATTTTTTAACCCAAACAACATGACGGTGTATTGAGAGCAGCCCCATTCAGTGGTGAAGGTGGTCTTGCTCCTATCTTCCGACGTGATTTTGATTTGGCGGTACCTTGAGAACCCATTGGTGAAAGAATATGCTTCTTTCCCACCAACATTTTCCAATACTTCATCTCTGAGTGGGTTCGGGAATGGGTCGTGTACGCAGGCGCCATTCAACTTCCTAAGGTCCACACATATTCTTATCTCGCCCTTTTGCTTTTTCTCCTGTACTACCATAGGGCTTACCCAATCAGATTCTTCCAGTAGCTCAATAATTCCGGCTGTGAGAATTTTGTCTAGTTCTATGCAAACCTTTTCCTTTTACTTCGGATTCATGCGGTAAGGCCTCTGCTTAACCAGCTTTGCGTCGGGTTTTAGGGTGATCTTCATCATCCCTAAATCGCCAACAATCCCCTTTAATTCCGTAATCTTGGTCGGGAATAAGTCTTGGTACTCACGGAGTAAGTCAGCGACCTTATCCACCATGGAATCATCCCAATAGTCATCGAGTGTTGCATACTTCGGTTCAGCCTCCGTCCCAATGTTTGTCTGCTTTGTTTTTACTGGCGCGGTGATGTCAAGATCTTCAAACAATGGTCCTTCAACCTTGTGATAGCCTTCAGTTTCTGGAATTTTGATTTTTCGTGGATCTTCATCATCCTCCTCACTCAGTTGGGTTGCCCATTCCGGCTGCAATGCTTCCATTGGCTCCTGAGGTATTTTGAAGATAGCTACTTTTGTGCTTACAACGCATCATCAACAGTATCCCACCAACGATCCTCAAACATGAAGGTTAACAGGAATGCTTCGCGCAAGATATCCCATTCGCTCATGCCATGGCAAAGCTTCGTATCAGTATACCAATTCATGGGTATGATATCCAAGGTATTACAGAACAAGTGCACCCACTCGAGTTGTGGCTATTCTCCATAGACCTTGGTCCATTTCACGGGTGTGCACGTGGATCATCTCATCCATCATACTTGTATGTTAGCCACATTTAAGGCATCCCAAACCACATGCACATCATCCTTCTACATTCGTGCCAATCCTCAAAACTTCTTTGATGCGTACCCCACCATCTTACAGGCGTAGTGCGCAGTGCCCCTTTCAAAGCGTCGAAACACTGTTGTTCTGGTACTTCTCTTTCAAATTTGTTCAGGAAATCATCCACCTCACTCAACCCATCATACATAAGCAGATCTCTTACCTCTGTTGCCATGCAGCGCAGTGACCTTGTCATCATGTTGCAATTGAGCGTGGTTACCTTGTGTAACTGATTCTGCCATCGTTTTATCTCCTCGTCTGAATCTGAGGTGCAAGATCTTTCGTGCTCCCACGAAATCCTGCCATCCACTGTAGCATTCACCCAATCTTGCTTTCACGTGGTTATCTTGTAGATATATTCTAGATCGTCATCACTCTCGTAGTCGCGCACTGGCTCTGTGTAGCACGATCCTTCTGCAGGGTTTAAAGGTGTCACTACGCATAGTCACTTTTTCTCAAAAATCATCTTGTGCTTGTTTAGATTTATTACTCCATTCAGATCAGTGGCCCAATCTATTCCCAGTAGTGCAGGAAAGGGATTACTGTCATCAACAATCTCTATCACTTCGAAATCTGCAAGCACGCTCGCACCTTCGATATCCACCGTTATTCCCTGCAATCTTCCCATGGGTAGGTTATTTTGTTGGTTTTCCATTCGCAATTGAATAGGAGACCATTGCAACGTGGGCCTGCCCATGCGTTCCCATGTATGCTTTGGCAAGACGTTCACGTCCGATCCTAGATCCAAAGTCACTTGATCCATTTCATATTCCTCAATCTGCACGGTCAATCTCATCTCCCTTCTTGTTTGTGTTGTGTGCTTCCCAAGCTTCCGGACTACGCGCGGTTCTCTTGGCGCGGTCCCAACACATCTAGTGATGAGTTCTTGTAGTCCTTTCACAGCTTTGTTGTCATGCAACAGAGTCATGCATGTCTCCAAACATGTAGTGAGCATTGACGGGTCCATTTCTGGTTCCAGTTTATCTTTACTTCCTGAAGTGGAGTCATCTACGAAGCTCTTCTTAGCCTCCATGAATGTCTCCTTAGTGTGCTCTAAATCAAATTCTGGTTCCTTTGTTGGAGCCTTGTGAACCCATGCACTCTCTTCGGGTTGCTTGCCTTTGTCATCTGCTGTCGTGATACCACTTCGGAGCACGATATTTACATTCAGGTCTTCCTCGCGCAACTCAGACTTCATCATTTGCAGGTTCTAAGTTGGGGGAGGTTGGAGTTTTCCTTTATTCTGCAACCTCGCTATCAGCGTGGGACAATCCTCTGTCTCATGATCAAACTAGGTACAATATAAGCATGATGGTTTCATTGGACTTGAACATTCATGGGCATAATTCCCTGGACCTCCGCAATTGTAACAGATCAGTTGTTCATGACCCCTTCCTGGTCGCATTCCACCTCGACCTCATCCACGACCCTGAAATCCAGTGTGCGCCATCCCTGCATTTTGATCAAGGGCTCGTGTTTATGTTTGAACTTTGTAGGTAGGAGTCTGATCCATCATCAGTTCATAACTTCTACAGGTACACTCATCATGGCCTATTGACCTGCAAATTACAGAACTACCGGGAATTTTGTGTATAATTTTTTAATAGATGGCAGTTATCTATAACATGCTTCCCTCTTATCTAACAAATCCCGTTCCATAATGCCGGCACCATTGTCGGTCCTACTTGTGCCTCTGGTTTCAATGGAATTGGTCCTCCTGCTGCTAGGTAGTTCATGAATACTAGACAATGGTCCTTGTCATGTCCCTGGCCTTTACACTTTATGCACCATACCTCGTCGCACGCTTCTGGGAAATTCGTCTTGTCTTGTTTCAAACTCTGCATCTCAAGGCACAAGTTTTTCAACTATGTGTGGATCTATTGGACTCCTAGGTTAGGATCTTGTATCGGGGTCTCATGCAGTCTCATTGCGATTTCCAAGGCCTCGTCCTGAGTGGATAGCTTCTACTGTGACATCGCAGTTCTTAGATGCGGCATTAGTGATGCTACAAACCATGCGCGGTGTTGCCCATCCATCAAGGTCATGTTGGCTTCACGAATCATACACTGCAGTCTCTGATCTAGCTCCCAAGGAGTCTCACTTGGAAGCATCATGATTTCCTTAAACCCAATAATCGATTGTGTCTCTAATTTTGGTCTGCTAAATTCCTTGTTGAGCGCAGCTTGGATATCTGTGATCCCTACGTTTGGGTTGTCATTGGAATGCTTAATGTACCACATCAGTGCGTGATCTTGCAAAGTATTGACCAACGTTGCTTTCTTTATATTGTCATCCGTGACTCCCTGCACTTCCCATACAGCCTTTACCATGAACCAAAACTAGTTCGGATCTTCGTTCCCTACTCCTTTGAACGCCGACAACTTTATCGCGCTCGCCATATTGAACTTCGGTGGTGGCAGAGGTGGTGTGGGCGAAGACGGGGGTGAAGATGGTGAAATTGGTGGTGGTGTAGGTGGGGGTGGTATGCGCAAAATTTGCTACTTTATCAGACTTATCGCACCTTTTGGTGAAACTTTCACAAGCTCTTCCTCGCTTTCCCACGGAGGTGAAATTAGGGGGCTATACTCTAGTTCTATGCTACCTTTGTTTCTATATATCCTCCCACTCCACGTAGCCCCAAACATCAATTTATTCACATAACCCGCTTTTCCCACAATATCATTTTAATCCAAGTGTTCAAAGATTTAACGTACTTGCCTCGCGGCCCCTTGAGGAAGCATCGTTCCGCCTCGGTATAGCTGACTAAAGTATCTACTGTGAACTTGGTGATAAACCCTCCTATAATTTGATCATGCCAATGGTCCAAAATGCACACAATCTTATCTTCCGATGCTTCCAGTCTGTGCACCAACTCTGGAGTCCACACAATAGTTTTGTCAAGCCTACACCTTCCTTGACTGTATGCTAGCTTCGTGATCCACTCGTACAACTTAGAGGGGAAGGATGCAAAGAAAATTTCTGGATTTCTGTATACAAGTAGCAATATAACCACTTCTTCTTTGATAATCGTGGATTCCTGTTTTCCTACGCCGCAAACTCGTGAATCTTTCTATTTGACCACTCTTCAATTCCTTTCTTCATCGGATTCTAGTGATACAACATTAAACATCTCTTATGCAGATCCCGTTCCTGACAATGGAACCATTTGTTGGCTTATGGGGGCCTGACCGAGGTTCAGAGTTAAGTTAGCCAAACAAATCCCGATACTAATGGCCCTTTCGGCAACAGTTCGCAAAGCGCAAACTGAGGTCTCATCCGAAATAGTATGGGAGGGTGCTAGAACTAGGTTTTCGCACCTTGGAGATGTCTGATGAGTTCAAGTGGTCCACGGTTTGACCCTGCGTGCAAGTCGCTTCACGCACTTTCCCATACCTCGCAGCCTGATATACTGCCTTTGCGCAACGCTACTCGGGGGCTGAACACTGCGCTTCTACGTTATCACCCATGTCCTTACTAGTATTCCAATGTTAGTTGATTATTTTAGCCTACTTGCATGCTTTAAGTTATACTTAACAACATAAGCCGTTCATACAGGTGCACGTAGTAAATAAAAAGTATATTTGCAAATTATATCAAATATGCATTAACCCAAGAATAGATACACATAATTATGATAAAACTTCTTTTTATTAATTCCTTCCTCAGTTATAGACTCGACTCCACCCTGCGCACTCAGTTGTCGGGGTCCGTGCACTCAGCTGCAGACTACTAGGCCTCTGTGTACTCAACTACAGAGCCTTCTCCTACACTATGACCCAAAGACACACTTCACCTTACTTCCTTAGACTCTCTTCCTCTACTATTCTATATCTCTTTACACTTAGAGCCTCGTAGGTCTATCTAGCTGACATTACATTACAAAACTAGGGCGGAAAACCCTGTGACTTTATCATAGATTTCATGCTCCACTCCCATAAGAGGTGGAGCTTTTCAACAAGATTAGGTCAAAAATTGGGCTTTGAGCCCCAAAATATGCCTTGGGGGGGAAGGGAATTCCATGCCCAACAACCTTCGCTACGATTATCACTGATCCACTTTGGTCTCAACTCCACAACTGTAACTGTTAACTGCAACCGTTTTGTTCACTCACATGTACTCTTGCCTGCAGCGGCCTTCTCCCCGTGCGGTTAGAGCTCTGTGGGTTTATTTTGTAACGTTTTATAAAGTATTTAAGTTTTGAATGTATTTTTCATAGCCCGAGAGGGTTTGTAGGTTGGGGTTATAGCATTAGGTGTAATGTTTGTCCACCATAAGCTTTGTAGTGCTAGGTTTTAGGCTTAGGTTTTATAATGTCTTAGGTTTTAGTAAGACTTTACATCCCTTTGTCAAAACAAAAACCTTTTTACATTAAAGTGTCGCAATTTAACATCAAACCCATAAAGCACATCACTGAACCAATCACTACTGATGAAGACTGAATGTTGCCCATGAACTGCATGCTGAAAATGAACTAAACATGTACAATTGGTCTAACAAGATCCTACTAGATCAATCCTCTCCACTTGAAAGCTTTTGGACCACAAAAGTTTGATTTTAAGCAGATACCAAGTGAGGGTACAATTCCATCACTTTTCCAATCTCCATCTACCTTGCCTTGCTCAGATTCATGCCCTTGAGTCCTACTCAAAGATATTCAACATCTCCATGCCTCGAAGATCGAATCTTCCTGTCCAAGATGATATCTTCCTACAACTCATTCATATTCTTAGGTGCCAAATCATCAATAGTCGGAATCTATGTATCTTCTTTGGGATCCATGATCATCGGAGGTTCATACAATTTCAGATTTTCCACATTTACAATTGAGTAAATACGCATGTAAGGAGGTAAATTTAATCGAAATGCATTATTTCCAATATTTTCCATAATCTTGAAAGGGCCATACCTGATAGGTTTTAGTTTCTTACCTTCTCCTTTCAACTTGTCTTTACTGACATACAACCATACCTAATTGTCAACCTAAAAATGATGATCGACTCGATGCTTTTCATGGCGCATTTTATACTTGGCCTAACTCTTCTCTAACTGATCCTGCACTGTTTCATGTATCTGTTGAATGAACTTAACTGCTTTGTTCACATCCTCATGTTCACCAACTTTATCCTCTTCACCGAACATGAAATCCATTAGTGACTTCGGTAGATACCTAAAACATGTTTTGAATGGAAATCGATTAGTTGAAAAATGTAAGGCTCGATTGTAAGCATGATGCACATAAGGTAAATATTCATCCCACCTTGGGATGTTTACTGCAATAACCCTGGAGAATATGTATGACTGTCATGTTCACCACTTCAATATGTTCGTCAGTCTGTGGATGAAAATTTGTGCTCTTTTTCAGGTTTGTGTCCATAAGTTTCCATAAAGTGGACCAAAATTCTCCTACAAAATAAGTGTCTCAATCAGAAATAATGGAAGTAGGTAACCCAAAATGAACCCATACCTGATCGAAGAATATCTTTGCAATCTGTACAGTTGTCACTTTCTTTTTGCATGAAACAAGAATGCACATCCTGTTGAATTTGTCAACCACAACATACATGTAATCATGCCCTCTCATGGAAATAGGAAGCCCTCCAACAAAATCCATGGAAATACTATCCCATGGTCGCAAAGGAACTGGAAGTGGCATGTACAAACCAATCTTTTGATTGCTTGGTTTGCTGGTCGAACACATCAAACATCCTTTAATAAATTTAGCAACAGTTTCATACATATGAGGCCAGTAACAATACCTTTGAACTTGTGCCATTGTTTTTCTTACTCCAAAATGTCCTGAAATGCGAGAAGAATGTGCTTCCCGGACAACATGCGCTCTTTCTATCCACAGTATGCATAACATACCCAGATGATATAACAACCTGTCATGAACATGATAATTGATTTCTTCCACCTGAGAACCATGAGTTAGTGATTCATAAATATCTTTGAAATCAAAATCCGTACTATATTGTTCTATATAACTTTCATGCTTTAAAGAACTATTATGCAACACTACTGAAGCATTCAAAGATGGTCTAGACAACATATAATCTATTTTGTTTGTGACACCTTTCTTGTACTTAATTACCAAGTGAAATTTGAAGAAATGCCATCCATCTGTAATGATGAGATTGTTACAACTTAGTTTGAGACTGAAGGTACTGAAGCGACTGATGATCTGTGTGAATCAATGTTTCCTTACCCATTAAATAATGTTTCCACTTCTTAACACTTTCAACCAAAGCAAACAGTTCTTTATCATATGTCGGATAGACTGCCTTAGAAAAAGTTTCTGAATGAAAACAAATTGGTTCCCATTTTTGAAGTAAGACTGCACCCATTGCATAACCACTAGCATCTGTTTCAATTTCGAATGGCTGTTGAATATCTGGTAAAGCTAAGATTGGTGATGTGACTATTTTCTGCTTAAGTGTATCAAAAGATTTTTGTTGTTTACCTCCCCACTGAAAGGGAACTTTAGAACTTGTTAAAGTATGTAACGATGAAGCAATCAAAGAACACTGAGCAATGGATTTTCTCCAATATTGAATTGCACCTATAAAACTTCTAACTTCAGTCACATTCTGTGGTCTTGGCAACTTAACAATCACATCGATTTTAGCTGGATCTATTTTTAAACTTTTGCCTCCAACTATGTAACCAAGATAATTCAGTGAAGTTTTTCCCAAACTCACATTTGGAAAGTTTAAGGTACAACTTTTCTCTGTGCAATACTTCGAAAACCTGCTTAACATGCCTAACATGCTCTTCCATAATAGAACTGAAAATCAGAATGTCATATAAGTAGGTTATGACAAGTTTATCAATGTATGGGCGGAAAACATAATTCATAACCCGCATGAAAGTTGTTGGTGCATTACACAAACCAAAATGCATTACTAACCATTGAAATATTCCCTACCTAGGTTTGAATGCAGTCTTCCAGATGTCATTTTCTGCTATGCAGATGTGATGATACCCACTTCTTAAATCTAACTTGGTGAAATAGACAACATTTTTCAGTTGATCAAGTAAATCATCTATCCTGGGAAGAGGATACCTATTTTTTATTGTTATCTTGTTTAAGGCCCTGAAGTTGATACACATTCTCCATGTCTCGTCTTTCTTAGGAACCAAAATTATGGGTGAGCCGCATGGAGATGAACTAGGTTGAATAAAACCTTTTTCAGTTAATTATTATATTTTTTTCTTTATTTCTTCGTTCTCTATAACTGATAGGCAATACATTCTAATATTAGGAAGAGGGGCATCTGACATTAATTGTATTTCATGTTGTATTTCCCTTTTAGGAGGAACATTTTTTGGTTCCTTAAATAGATTTTGAAAAGAATCTACCACTTTAACCAACCTATCTTTGAACTAAGATTCACAACCTGAAAAAACATCCTGTCGATCCTTATTTTGTTCTTTTACAACCATAAGTACATATCTCTTACTTGAACTTATTAATCACTTCATTTGATTAACTGAAACTAAATCCAAGTGTGATTTAAGTTTATGTGCCCTGACAATAAATTCAATCCCATCTTTCTTAAGATGATATTTATGCTCTTTCCTATAAAACACTACATCACGATCATAAAGATAAGGACTTCCTAGCACTACTCCACATATATCTGCTGGAATCACATCTAAATCCACTTCATCAATGTAATTAGTTGTTGTGGAAAATTTTAAACGACACTTCTTTGTGACATTAATCTGAGTCTCTTTATTTAGCCAACCTAGAGGGTATGGTCTTGGATGATTATGTGTCTCCAAACCCAATTTCTTAACTAAATCTTCAGATATTAAATTTGCATGTGATCCACTATCAAATAATGTATCTATCTTTGTGTGCTTAGAAGTTTTCCTTATGTGAAGTATTTCAACCCTTTTATCCTCATTTAGATGATTTCGATTTAAAGAAGGTGCAGAAGTGCTAGGACTTGAACCAGTATCAGAAGTTTTACCTGTTGAAACAATTGCGGTTATTTTACCTTCATCACTTGAGTCATAGCCCAAATCTTGTTGGATTGTTGTATTAGCCTTCTTTTCACCTTTCTTCTTCTGGAACTTCTTTGGTCTGAGTTATAGGTGAAGTTTCCAACATTTGGACTCATCATGTCCATTCCTTTGGCAATGGGTACAAGTAAGTCTTTCACCTTCCTTCTGAGCTGTCACTGATCTCATTCCCTTCAGATTGCACTTCCTTTTGTTGTCTTTGGAATCCTTGATTTCCAATTGTCCGGATGGTTTCTGTGAAAAATTGAATGATCTTCCACCTGATTCAACATGTATGGCTTGAACACACACTTCATCAAAGTCATCAAGATTAAACATCAATAATGTATGCTACAAATATGAATGTAAACCGCTAATGTATTTTAATAAAGTTTCACGTGTATCCAATGAAATACCAAGTGCCAATGCTTTCTTTCTAAACTCCTGAGTAAACTCCTGAACACTCTGCCCTTTACCTTGCCTCAAGTGTTGCCAATCAATAACAGCTTGTTGCATGTATCCTAAAGGATAGAATTGTTTCCTAAGAGCTTTTAAAAACTTAGACCATGAAGAGATGACTTTACCTTTCCGCTTTACATCTATTTGAGTTTTACTTTCCCACCAGATTAAAGTTGTTCCCCCCATTCCAAGTGTAGCTAGCTGAATTTTCGTTTTATCATAAAAAATGTTTTGAATACGACAATACACTTCTAACTACTTAATCTAGTTATCTAGATTTTCAAGATTCATTTCGCCATCATAAATAGGTAACTCAAATTTTACATCAAGTTTCAAAAGAGATGTTTTCTTAGGTTTCTTTTATGTTTCAGATTCTGCACTAAAAAAGAACAAGAAGATGATGATGATGGATATGATGGAAGTGAAGGAGGTTTATCAGCCTTGCTTTTACCTTTGTCCTTCTTCGACGTCTATGAAGAAGAAGTTGCATCTCTCGCCTTATTATCTTCATAGACTTCTCCCAACATCTGATGCATACTCAAGAATGCTTGCTGAAACTGTTCCTCACTCATCTTAGTTTCAGGGTTTTCACCTGCATCAGATCCTGTCATAGTTGACTTATGAGTGACTCTTCGTTTTCCAATCTCTGGATCAATCTCCTCAAGGGTCCCTTCTCCATGTTGCAACTTTGACCAGGTTAACATTCACTGAATTTTTTTTACAAATGCAACCTGCTATGATACCAAATTATATGATCTAAAATGATCATATGTTAAACTGAAGTAGAAGTGATTAATGCCAACAGTGAACTAAGTGTTAACTTAAAGTGCTTTAACTGTGAGAACTGTTTGAAAGGAAAGACTTTACGACAAATGGGAAACATAAGCAAGATGTAAAACAATATGAAAATTAGAAAAAGCACAGTGATATCAGACAACAAGGTTGATTACGGAGTTCGTCCCTGAAGGACTATATCTCCGGGTCCGCTTTCAAGTTGGACGACCACTTTATTATGATTGAATCCGAGGAGGTTGATTACACAACAAATTAACCAGACTAATTGTACACACAAGCACTTCTGATCACTTTCACATGAAATATATCTGAATTAGATTTCCAATGCCTATCACGGTTCCCATTTCTAACTCCCGATGCTCCTGTTACACTGAAAACAAAATTTCCTATAACCTTAAGAATCTGCATACGAAACTCTAAAACCACTCTAATACCTTCTCCATGACCAAAAGGATGAATTTAAAGAGTTCAAGGTTTTGTTTCAAGCTTCCATTGATAAACATAGCATCTGGTTAAGCATTAATCCTCATATGGTCTCGGTCTTACGACTAGAGGACACCATAGGCCTAGTCACATGGTGGTTGCATTAGTTTTAGACCGAAAGCTACAATAACAAACCCAAAATAAAACTTTGGATAAAACATATCCCACTAATGGTCAGTAAACGACACGGAAGATAAGCGGTTCCCATGTGAACAACCGCTGTCTAACCGTAGGCTGCCACCCGGTAGCTGATCCCCAGCGGTTCTGGCTAACTGATTGTGATGGTGTCTTGTGAACAGTGTAACCCTCTGATGGTTGCGGAAAACAGCACGGTGATTGTTAGTGGTTTGATGGTTTCACTGACTGCGCGGTGAATCCCCTATTCACATGTCATACCTCTGCTACAGTTACCACCGATTCACTATTGTCTAAACTCTACAATTGTAGTCGTTATCTGCAACCATTTTGTCCGCTCACATGTGTTCTTGCCCGCTGCAATCTTCTCCCCGCGCGGATAGATCCCCATGGGTTTATTTTGTAATGTTTTATAAAGTATTTAAGTTTTGAATATATTTTTCATAGCCCAAGACGGTTTGTAGGTTAGGGTTTTAGCATTGGGTGTAATGTTTGTCCACCATAAGCTTTGTAGTGCTAGGTTTTAGGCTTAGGTTTTATAATGTCTTAGGTTTTAGTAAGACTTTACATCCCTTTGTCAAAACAAAAACCTTTTTACAATAAAATGTCACAATATGACATCAAACCCATAAAGCACATCACTAAACCAATCACTACTGATGAAGAATGAATGCCGCCCATGAACTGCATGTTGAAGGTGAACTAAACCTGTGCAACTAGTCTAAAAAGATCCTCTTGGATCAATGGATGGGAGATGCTTGATATATAGAGAAAGAACTTGCACAATCACTTTGTAGATCATATTGCATAATGCAATGGATCCAATCCCTAAATCACTCTAGGTAGTCAATCTTAGAGATCAAAGTTATAAATGTTGAGTTCATGTTCCTTGGGACTTG
The DNA here is from genome assembly GCA_000404065.3 of Pinus taeda. NCBI lineage: Eukaryota > Viridiplantae > Streptophyta > Pinopsida > Pinales > Pinaceae > Pinus > Pinus taeda. Next base: position 221,721 of record APFE030170886.1, on the reverse strand, counting down.
TCCATTCCTTCTTACCTCCTCAACCACTCATACTATATCCCCACCAACCAAGTTGAAATAGACCATAAAAACCTTTGTGTCCATCCATCAAGTCTTAGTATAAAGTCCTTATTGGATTGTTTTTAATGTTTCAATATCTTCCTTTGATATTTCACCTATTATATCTTCATTCACCTATTCATTAATGAGTTGGAGAAAGGTTATTGTTGTCTTCATAGTTTCTAGAAGATTTGTTCTATGCATCTTCTCAAAAATGCCTTTGACGTGGCTGATGAGTCTCATCATTGGGTAACTTTATGGACCTTGATACACCTCCAAGCTTATTTAAATCAACTCTTCTCATAATTCCTTACATATTTTGATTATATATTTCTTAATGAGATGAGTAAAAGTGAGATGTTATGTTTAGTGGACTAATGTGCATTGACTGCAGGTTTTTTAGAGAAAATAATGGCAATTTTGGCTAATCAAGGGTAGAAAATCAAATGAGACAAGGAGGAGAGATTGTAGAAGATAGATCCTCCTCATTTAATCCTCACTCATTCGAATATTCCATCAAATCACACTAGCTCAGAGTTGCAAGCAGCCGAGTCATGAAGATCAAAAGGAAACCGAGCCAGTGATAGTTAAAGATCCAGCTCATCTTGAGTTTGGGAGTTGAGCCTCCCTAGATTTAAGAAAGTCGTTGGAGACTTAAGTTGTATAAATAAAGAGGCCTAGAGCATCATTAGGATTCAGATTTTTGATGTAAAAGCACTAAGCATTTTCGAGTTCAAGACTTGTGGACGACATTGTCATGTAATTTTTTGCAATGATAATGAGAATGAACATTTCCTTGATCTAGCATTGAGTTGACTCAGAGGGATGAAGCACTTGGGTTAGGGCCCAACCCTAGAAGCAAAGGATCCTCTTCTTGTATTGATATGCTTAGTTGATTCCATAGATTAATGGTTGAATTGTTTGTAGCATTATTTCGTTGCAATTAGTTATGGGTTTGATTAGTTTGCTTCCATTTGTGCATTACTTTAGCAGTAGCTTAGGAAGATAAAGGAATATAAAAAAATTGATAGTAGGTAGCTTTGGCCTCACTCCTCCCTTCAGGGACCATGTGTTGAGGAAAGAACTCCTATGGAGCCCCTAAAAGATAGAATTGTGATTTCTTATGGAATTTAAGCTTTTCTGCTACTTATGCCAGCATTTTACCAGTTTTCAAGAATATGATTTAATTGTCATTTCTGATATATTCAGCGTTTCATTAGATCTCATAAAGGTTTCACATTACTCTACAATTTTTTATGCATGAAATAGGAAACTAGATAATGAAATTATGTTTTCTTTAATTGATTGAAAATCTCTCTTGGTTGACATGATTCATGGATGAATGTCAATGATTGATGCAGTGCAGGAGTTTTAGAAGTGCAGAGAGATTTCATGACCAACAAACCCATCCTAACCTCATCCATCCATGATTATGACTTTTTCCACTAAGTCCTTCACCAAATTCATATTCCATAAGAACACTTCTCCGAGTTTGTTGAGCAAATCCAACCATCTCACAAACTTAGTTTGAGCTCTAAAGGAGTCCTAGCCACTCCCTTGCCTCATTTCACCCACCATTCACCTTTCCTAAGCCCTACACTTCCTTCCAAATCCCTCCTCTTGCTCTCATCCGGATCTTGAAGGAATACAGGGGATCCTATAGGAGCATTAGGACATACTGTAGGTCTACTTGTAGTGGCCTATTTTGAGGATGAATTGAGGAAAAAACATCTAGGAAGATAGGAGAATATCCCTACTTTCCTCCCAAGCCATATTACCATTCACCATCATCCCTAATCCACCTGCCACATCACCAAGAGGATTTAGCATTCACACTTTTCACACACAAAAAAAAAACAAAAGGGAAAAAGAGTTATTGTGTTCATTTACATGCACAACAGTAGAATGTTTGGATGTTTCAAATTGCATGCCTAGGACAGTAGGACTACACACATGTTAACTTAGCATTCTTTTGAAGCAAAGCCTCTTAGCAATTATTTAGATGAATGGTGTGTTTAAGCATTTGATTTCAGTCTTTCTTAACTACAGTAGACGCAATTTCAGTTAGTGCAAATTCCCCTTTCTTCTCATTGGTAATCAAGCTTCTTCTGAATCAATAGAAGGATGGTTTGAGAAACCATGGTGGTTTATCACCAACTCAACAGTGATAAAGAGTAGACCCATCGCATCTTCTTGTGCATACAACACTGTCACCTCCAAGTTTGTACAAACCCCAGGTTGATAAAATAAAGTTGGTAGCCCCAAGATTTGTAGCATTTTTATTGCAATACTGGTGCTCATCACTTTTTGGTGTCGTTGCCAGGGGAGGTGTCTGAGTAAGATGTGGTTTCTACTTTCTTTGTTCCATTTCTTATCTTTAACATTCTGCTATTAGCTTCATTTCTGCAAAAGTAATTGTAAGTTAGTTTGATTTCTTTTGCATTCTGCAAGTGAGATTTCATTCAAGTAGTTAGTTTCCATTCAATTTGTGATTTCAATTCTGTAATTAGTCTCAAAGCTTGAAAAAACACACAAAAAAAACAAGAACACTTCTTTCATGCCTCATAGGAATAGGGATAACATAATAAAATTTCTACTAACTACCCCCACCACATCAAACAACCAACCTTACCTCTTCTTCTGTAGTTGTGAATTGGAGGACCCCTTAGGCGAAAAACTAGAGATATTTGAAGAGCCTACAGGGGGAGAAGAAGAAGGAAAACCTATTCCAACTGACCTAATGGATGAAAATAGAAATGATAGAGGAGATAGAGAAACAATTGAGGGAGCCTTTCCCATCATAGAAACTAATGGGTATACCAAGATGAAAAACATAAGCCCCTCTACTCTTCCTCATTTCCATGGCCTAACCTTAGAATATCAAGATATTTTCTTGTTTGAGTTCGCTTTCATAAGCATAACTTATGATTACACCATTGATGAACAAAAGTTGAAACTATTCCCATCCACCCTCAAGGACAGCTTTGCGCTAGTTCATGGGTTTGCATGGGGATAGCACCACAACCTGGGCTCAAATGCAGCAAGCCTTCAAAAACAAGTACCGAGACTACTGCAGGTCCAAAGACACTAAAGAGGAAATTTTTAGGATGACCTTGGGGCATGATGAATCCCTAGAGGATTATGAAGAAAGATTCTAGCTTAGCTACAAAAGGGCCAAGTGTACACTTGATCCTGAGTCACTGAAGCTAGTTCTACTCCGAGGGCTAAGGGAGGATCTTCTAAATGCCCTAAACCTAGTAGGTGGGGACATCTACCATTTACCCTATGAAGATATCAAGACTATCTTTAGGAATCATTCTAGGGCAGCTAGGAAAAAGGGTAGGGGTAGTCAACCAATGGCCAGCCCATCCTCTTCCAACAACTCCATAAAAGGTGAAATTGGAAATATATTGGAAGATTTCAAGAGTGAAATGTTGCAAACCATTGCCCTACAGATGGACACTATGCACATAAAGAGGAAGAAGAAAGAGAATTAGCCATATTTTGCCCTAGATGCACAAGGAGGCGCCCTAGGAATGAATGTCCATTAAACGTGATTGGAATCTGCTCGGCATGTGAAGAAAACCACTCCACAGACAAGTGCCCTTCTCTACCAGGACTAAAAGCTGTGTGTCAAGGAACTAAAGGGGTGACTGAACAACTCTACCACATAAACAAAAGGAGACCTCATGGCCTCGACCATACAAGCAGGGCATGTAAGGGTCATCCCATGAATATTACAACCCTAACCAGAACTCATCCATTCCCTCTTGGGGGCCCCGTGCTCATCCCTCTTGGTCTACACATCCTCCTTGGTATGTTGCACCTCTGTACCATTCCCAACCGACCAACCAGTCATTTCATCTATATACTCCACCACAACCTCAGTGGAATGCACCACCCCAGGGGTGGAGGGGCCCATACAACAATGCTCTAGATTTATTTCCTTCACCTCCTACTCAACCACAAATTTTACACTCTTCTCCACTTAAATAACCTCAGATGCCTGCCAAGCCAAATCTGAACCCGAACAACAAACGTGCACATCAAGTATATAGTGGAGAGACATCCTATCCTGATTATGCTGTGGAGATTCATGGAATCAACCTAAGATCTAAGAGAGTACTTCCGAACAACCAACATCCACCTCCACGTAGGGAGAGTGAGGAGGAAAGAGAGGAAATACTGCTTAGTGTGAATCCACCACCCTTTTTTGAAAGATTAACTCATCCAGTCTAGCCTACCCCAGAAGAAAATGAACTTCTGGGTGAATTGAAAAATCTACGTGTCAAAATTCCACTTCTCCAAGCCATCAAGGACGCACCTATTTACAACAAGTTGATTAAAGATAGTGTTTCAAACATCTAGGGAGGTGAAAAAGAGACGCCCCTACCATTAATGTCATTGAAAAGTTGTCTGACTTAATGTCGGGGTAGGTAATTTGCTCAAAGTACTTGTACCCTAGAATCCTTGTAGTAGATGTGCACATCAATGGCACCATTGTCCCACACACTTTGATTGATCTTGGCGCCACCATTAATGTAATGACTAAGGACACCATGCTCAAGCTCAATCTCTAGGGTTCATTAAGAAATACCACCACAGTCTTGCAACTTGAAAATCGTTCCATAGTAACCCCTAAGAGGATTGTTGAGGATGTGATGGTCTCCATCGACTCTTGGGAGTACCTTTTAGACTTCCTAGTTCTCTAGCCTAAGACCAAGCTTATTGGTTATCCTCTCATACTTGGGAGGCCTTGGTTAACCACTGGAAATGCCTACATCAGCTGTAGGGCTGGAAATATGACTATAAAAAATGGGCCTTTGTTCAAGAAGTTAGTCTTGTACCCTCCTGCTTAAGAATTTCTAGAACATGAATTACCTTTGTGGATAGAATATGAGGAAGAAGATTAAATCTACTAAACCCAACTCTATACCTTAGAAACTTCCACAAGAGGAGGACAACCAGATGAAGATGATTTGATTAAACACAGTCTAAAGTCCAACTCCAAACACCTTGTCCTTAGAGGAAGTAATAAGGGAAACCAAAAGAAACCATCAAATTGGTCTATGCTTAGATAACTCAAACCCTACCCATGTTAAAACCATAGAATTCGGCCTTGAAAAAACTTTGAAAATTAACCCCTCTTTCTGTACACCAAGAAGAAAAGTTGCGCAACATGATAAGGGAACATCTAGATGCCCCTACTTGGAGTTACAAGGAAATGAAGGGAGTGCAACCATCGGTGTGTACTCACCACATTTATATCAAAGAATTTTGAAAACCAATCTGACAACCCCAAAGGACAATGAATCCATCTCTCAAAGATATAGTCAAAGAAGAACTACAAAAGCTACTGGATGCAGGATTTGTTTACCCTATCTCAAATAGTGAGTGGGTTTCTCCTTTAGTGTTGGTTCCAAATAAAAATGAGAAGTGGAGGATTTGTATCGATTACATAGAGTTAAACAAAGCATCAAAGAAGGACCATTTCCCTCTACCTTTCATTGACCAAGTGCTAGATGGTTTAGTAGTGAATAAGTTCTTCTCTTTCCTGGATGGGTTCAGCGGCTACAATCAAATTTAGATTAGCCCAAAAGACCAAGATAAAACCACCTTCACTTGTCCTTGGGGTAATTTCGCTTATAGGGTCCTTCATTTTGGCCTATGCAATGCCCCTGCCACTTTCCAGAGAACAGTCCTGAGTATCTTTTTCGAGCTAGTCCATGATGCAGTGGAAATTTATATGGATGATTTTACACCCTATGGGTGTGATTTCCATGAAGCTCTGTCCAACTTGGGTAAGGTGCTAAACAAATGCATTTAAATGAACTTGTCCCTTAATCGCGAAAAATGTGAGTTCTTGATGACTACAGGGACTATTCTAGGTCATTCGATATCCTAGAAAGGACTGCTGTTGGACCCAAATAAGATAGCCATCATCCAAAGGGTCCCACCTTCGCAAAAAAAAAGGATGTGAGTAGTTTTCTAGGTTTAGCAGGATACTGTAGGAGATTTATAAAAGACTTCAGAAAGTTATCTTCTCCTTTATTTGGGTTATTGAAAAAAACTCTGAATTTTTATGGTCAAAATGCTATCAAGATGCCTTGGACACCCTAAAGGACAAGTTGACCACTGCTCCTATTCTCCAAGGCCCAAACTGGGCCCTTCCTTTCCATATACATATTCATGCCTCTCACGAATCCATAGGAACAACTCTAGGCTAGATGGATGACAAGTTACCTTATGTCATCTACTTCATCAGTAAGAATTTGTCAAAGGGTGAACTGAACTATATAGTGACTGAAAAGGAGCTCCTAGTTGTTGTGCATTCATTAAACAAATTTAGGCATTACTTTACAGGTTACCAAACATTTGTGCATACTGACCATGCTACAATTAAATACTTGATGAATAAACTAGATGTAAATGCCCAGATTATTAGATGGTTATTTTTATTACAATAGTTTGATGTAACTATTATTGATAACCCTGGCAAGGAGAATCTTGTTGTAGATTTTTTAATCCAGATTGACTTTGCCTCCAAGGGAGGAAGGAATGGTTGATGATCAGTTATTAGATAATCACTTATTCTCCATTTCAGCTCTCTCTCCATGGTTTGCTAACATAGAAAATTACTTGGTGTCTGCACAATTTCCACCAAACTTGTCCTCCAAAGAGAAAAGTAAGATTGTGAGGAAGAGTGCCCCATTCACTTGGATTGGGGGCAACCTCTTCAAACTAGTCCCGGATCAAATTTTGAGAAGATGTGTCAGGGAGGAGGAAGTATTTGACATCCTTATGACCTGTCATGATGGGCCTTGTGGAGGTCACTTTGCAGCCAAGAGGACAAGATTCAAGGTTCTACAAGTTGGTTATTACTGGCCAACTCTTCACCAGGATGTGAGGAGGTATACTAGCCAGTGTGATCGATGCCAGAGGATGGAAAAACCCACCTCAAGGGATGAAATGCCTCTGCAACCTCAAGTGACTTTTGAGCCATTTGGCAAGTGGGGCATGGATTTCATTGGATCCATTGACCCTTCATCCAGGAAAAAGTAGTACATCATTGTGTGAATTGACTATTTAACCAGTTGGCTGAAGCCAAGGCCATCAAAGCAACAAAAGAGGATAAAGTGGCTGAATTCTTAAGGGTAAATGTATTTTATAATTTTGGGTACCCTAGAGAACTGGTCACTGATCAAGGTGGTGGGCTCCAGTATTGCAGCAATAATGTTGCAACTGTTGGGACTCTCTTCTTTACTTTTATCAACCCGGTTGTTCGTAACAAACTTGGAAGCGATGGTGCTATATGCACAAATTCTAGCTCTTGTCACAGGCTGTCACTTGATCGGCTGGCACAAGTCCGATAGGAGTTTAAGCCAACTTATATGAGCTCTTAGAAGAAGCTTTTAACTGTGATGGATGAACACTAACTCAAAGGAGGCTATTATTACTTGTAGAAAGAAGTTGAAAGCTAAAAAGAAACGCAAACCCTAGCAAACCTTAGTTTTTACCGACTAGCCCTACTGGTGTAAGAAAAGAGATGGAAGCGGTGGAAATGGATGCCATTGAATTTTAGAAAGGTAAAATGCATGTGACTAAGCTACTTCTGTAGTAAAATCTGGAGAAAACATCTTTTTGAATTTTTGAGTAATTTTGCAGAATTATTATGTATGTGCTTTAACTGTTTTTGACTGTGCATAGGTTGATTGGCAAAAGGAAATGGAGAAGGCACTTGCAGGAGGTTGGGAAGGTTAGAAGAGGGCCTAAGGGGTCCCTAAAACCCTTCCAGAGAGTTTCACAGTGATCAGATTTCAAAAAACTGCTCACGTGAACTTCTATAGGAAGTTTGCAGGGGTTCTACACGATGTTCTACATGAAGATTCGAAAGAGGATTTTGGAGGGTTAATGGTGGGAAAGTGTAAATGGAGGTTGGATAAGGATGTTAAGGGGTCTAGGACCTGGTGAATGAGGCTAAGGAGTGATTAAGGTGATTGGATTTGTTCAAGGATGGAGAGAGCAATGATGCACAAGAATGTAGAAATTAGGGAAAAGTGGTAAAATGTGCAAATGAAGGGAAGGAATCTTGGATTAGGGGTTGGAGCAGGTTGTATGATGGAGGAATGGTAGGCAGGGAGGTATGATAGGTGTTCTGTACACTATTTTCCAAAACTAATCGAACAAAGACTAGGAAGACCAGAGATCTAGCTATTTTGACCTAATCTGACAAAACCAAAAACATGATGAACGGAAGTTTATACACAGGAAATCATACAAGAAAACTATGGAAACTAAATAAGAACAGATCTAAACATGCAAGTACAACTGGGATCAACTTTTCCAACTAAAAATATAACACTAGCGATTGCACTGAAAGGAAAAAACAGTGTTTTTGTGGCAACAAGTATGCCTTGGTCTCAGCTCATGGTCCCAAGGTGTTGAAATTTGGTACCGGAGGACAGGTGGTTCCCTTAGGCTTTGATCTTTGGCCTAGGGAAAAGTGTCCAAAAGATTTTAATTTTTCTCCTAAAGTGACTTTATAGTTTTATAAAGTTAAAATCTAATTTAAAAGTGACTTTAAGTGATAAAGTTACTAAGTCTAATTTTAAAGTGACTTTTATAAAGTCAATGAAAAATTAGAAAGGAAAAGTGACTTTGGAAATAAATGACTAAGTAGGTCTTTATTAAAGTGGGTGAATTAAAAAATAGAAAGTGAGATTTAAATGTGCATTTAATCTCAGCCATTGATCTAAATCTATTTCAGCCATTGGGTTTAGAGATCACCCAAAAGTCACTTGGATCACCCAAAAGTCACTTGGAGTTATATTAAAGGAGGAAAAGGAGGAAAAGATCATTCATTCTTTCATGAGCAGATTTGGAGAAGGAGAGCAAGAGAGCAAGGGAGATTTCTGGACAA
>APFE030170886.1:184850-203828 GCA_000404065.3 Pinus taeda | reverse complement strand
GCATCCAATACCATGGACCGAAAACCATCACGTCCAAAACCATGGACCGAAAACCATAGGTAGGTTCGCCCAACCTAATATAGGGTCCAAAAAAAAATTTCCCGGGGCGCTGCCCTGAACCTCGTAGAGGGGAGCTACCTGACCCCCTCAAACCCCCCGGACAGGGGGGGAGCTGCCACCCTCACTACGCAATCGACGCAGCGAAGGGGGGCTTCCGCCCCCCTCTAACCCCCCGGTTCACTACGTAGGTTATTCGTGGAAAAAATATAACACAACCCAACATAGATCAGCCCAATTTCAGTTGGATAAGGCCTCCTCACAGGCCAAGGATAATAGAATCAAGCCCTTAGAGGACTTAGTGATTGAATTGGGATATGATCCCAAAGATGTAAAATCTGAAAAGCAGCTGATTAAGAAGAAAAATGATGACATTGTTGCACTCAAGAAGCAGCTAAAGATACCCCAGCTGCATCACCCACAGACACAAGAAGTCCTAGAAGCACTGCAAGGACATGAAGAGCTCATGGACTTGGTCCTGAACCCAAACGATCAACTCAAGGAGATAGAGAAGGAGTTGGACACTTTAATTCATTCGAAGCAGAGGGACTTGGCCACAACTTCTAGAAATTTCATGCCCACAGTATCTACAGCAGTTCCATCCACACTGGCAGCATCATTGGCACCCATAGCTCCATCTGCCACAGCATTGCCAGTAACATCAGAACCTACTACAGCAACAAGTACACAAGGAGAGAAAGCAGTAGAGTTAGTAAAAGCCATGGAAGAGATGTATATCCAGGCTACAGAGATGAATATACTAAAGGAAAAGACAGCAAGTCTGGAAACTGATTGTAAACTTGGTCAACTCTAGCAAAAGGAAGAAACACAAAAAGCACTGAGAATGGGTGAGAGAATCAAAATCCTGGAGAAGGATTTAACACTATAGAAACCACTAGGACAAACCAAAGAAATGATCTAGGCCAATATCATTGACTCTGTCAATAATGTTCGGCCATCAATTCAAGTTATATTTGAGCAAACAGAATTAGTGAAGGTAACTATTGAAGCTATACAAAAGGTAAGGGAAGAACTGGGGAATAAAATAGAGGATTCCAATTGACTCATCCACTTCTTAAACAGAAAGAACAGATATGAGCCCCATGAGCTGAACATAGAAGATAGGACCAAGGCCATTCTGGAGATTAGGAAGGTTCTTTCCAAAATAAACCTTATGCTTAACCTAGAAGAGAAGTGGCATAACATGCAGGTAGCCATTGATAGATTCATGGCTAAGTTTTAGATTTTGAGGGAGAAGGGTCTTCCAAGTCCTATGGTCATAAATGACAAGCTCATGCCTCAGCTGGACTATAGTGATAGACTCAGGAAGTTGGCCAAGGAACAAGCCATCTCTTCAGTTATTAAATCTTTGCCAACAAGCAAAGTGTTATATGATACATTTGAAAATTTGTTTTTTCCAGAGCATGGGGTGAAACACTTGTTCCTCACCAAACCAAATTTTGCAAAGTACACAGAGGCCGATGAAATTTACATAAGGATGATGAATGTAAAACTACCTAATGTGGAATGATGGCAAAACATGACAGATTTACTGTAATAAATTTACATTAGAAAGTCACTACATAGTGAATGAAGGCAATCAATTAAAACAGGTAAAAGCAGGGCAGCAGGGTCAAAGAGTATCAATTGAAAGATAAAAGTAAAGAAGATTCCAACGTAGAAATGCTAAAAATAACATCCAACTTAAAGGGATTCAAACTCAACTAAAACAGTGAGAAACACATAATAAAAGGGACAGCATGAAGCAGTTTAACATTTGCCTCTATCTTCATGCAAGAAGATATTTTTATTCCCTATATTAAGTCTCAAGTTGTTTTGAGATATTTTTTAAATATTTTTGTATAAATACTTCACATTTCAAAGTATGTAGGGGGGATTCAAGGACATTTCTATAGACTTTTTCTCTCAAATCAAAATTATATTGTATCAATGACTGGATTGGCTTTGCTGGATCAAGGAATAAAGATCGGATATTTTACAAGATTCTTGTGTAAAGCGAAATATAAATAAGTATTCTCCTATGTTAAATATTGTTTTTCCTTATGTTTTTTCCATAATCTTTGGTGTAAATTTCTAAGATCTAAATGTATAACATGGAATGACATTTCAGAAATTGCTTAAATGTACTATGTCTTGATTGTTTTACATTCTAAATGTTTTCTCCTAAACTATCTTAGCTAGGGAATTTTTAATTGCTCCTTAGCTTTCGTAGTTTCTCCTCTGGTCTATAGCAAAGGATTCTTAATTTCCCTTTGTTCATGATCATCCTATGTTCTTCATTCTAATCTCGGTCCAAGGATTCTTAAGTTCCCTTTCACCGTGGTTAGAATTACTTCACCCATTAGGGCTGAAGATTTGCTTTCTGCTTTGCTAGCCTGCCCTGTGAACATTCTCTTTAATGATCTGGTCCAGTTATGTTATCCATTCATTGACTCCATAGCCCAATGGCTTGAAGACCTAGCTCTATCCATCTGCTCCAAGAATTCAACCACCCAACCTTAAAATCAAAACCAAAACCCCATGAACACTAAGAATTAGCCTAAAATCCCATAAAAACAAAACTGAATTATAAAAAGAGAGCCCTCTTAGGACTTAGGTTGGCTAGAGCCTAAGCTTAAAATATTGGTTTGTGGTTACCTCGGTTGCTTCCTTCTTCTGATAACTTATAAGGAAAATACTGAGTGATAACATAGTGGAAACCATACTGGGGAATCTCAAATCCTCAATCTTAATAAACCCTTGAGAGAATTTCAAATCTTTATTTTAAGCCTCTTGAAGGGTTTATTTCAAGTTATTTACAAAATTTCATAAAACTAAAGTAATTAAAAAAGCTTGGAATTCTGGCTTCAAGGAGAACTCACTATACTAGGGCTAATCCAGATCCAAACCCTGCCCCAGTAGTGGATAATCCCAACCTAGTTTCGAGAAGACTCAAAAGACAAGAAATTTTAGTCAGTCCAACACCTTCAATCAAAGCAGATTCATGCCCTGATGAGTGGTTGTTTTTAGAAGACCTTCCCTTTGATGTGTCATTTGACCTCTCCCTATTTAGAACTAGGTCTGAAATTGCACTTGATGACATAGTTCTAGATCCAGAGTTTATTGGAGACCTCGAAGTCCAAAAGGCAAACCAATCAATTGATGAGTATATTCTAAATTCCCCTCAGTCATCCCTTACTACTGCTAAGATCCCTGAGCTTTTTGAACCAGTGTCCACTACGCTTAGTTCACCATTATTCCCTTCAACCTCTGAAGTTCTTTCCCCACCTCCATTTATACCTTCACTTCCCTACCAACCTACCATTACCCTTCAATCACTTATTACTCCCAGTTCTCCATCAACTATTGTATCATCTCCAAGTACCTCAACCCCACGTCTTAGCCCTACCCAACTTAGAGCCATGTCAAAAAGATATGCTCCTTTTGTGTTACCTGCCCCAATTGGTGCCATGCCACAAGACTACCAAAACAAAATTGTCCAATTTGATGGCATAGGACCTTATACAACACAACATCATGTAAACAAAATGATAGACTACTTTGAATTGCATGAAATTGATATTGGAGATGTTCAAATGAGACTTTTTGCTCAGACTCTAGTCGGTGATGTTAGGAAATGGTTTAGAGCTTTACCTACTAATAGCATAGATAGTCTAGATATATTTTATTAGCAATTTTTAAATAGATGGGAAAAGAAAAAGAACCTTCTGCAAATCCTTTCATAGTATGAAAATATTAAAAGAGGACCAAATGAAACAGTCTATGATTATTGCACAAAATTCAACAATATATACAATGCAATATTAGTTAATCTTAAACCCCCACCTGACTTAGCATTAATAAAATTTCATGATGGTTTCGATACTGATATGGAATTCTAACTCATAGAGAGAAATCTCCCAACTTTAGAAGAAATGCAGAGTGTAGAAGTTAGTGTAGAAGCCAATTTTCTAGCAAAAAGAGCTAGGGTTAGGAATGAAAGGAGAGGATCTGCGAAAGATGAAGCCTCACCCTCTGACCTTAAAATAGATGTCCTGGCCAAAAGTATGGAAAAGCTTATGGATAGGATAGATAATATGGAGAGGAAGCCTCAATGGGATAATCAATAGGCACCTCCAGTGAGAAACCCAAACTTTAGAAAGAATCAGAATCAAAATACTGGAAAGAATGGACCTAACCAAAATATTAGGCCTCCCTTTCAAAAAAATTATGCTGAAACATCCCATTTAGATGACCCTGGACAAGACACACACATTAACTTGATGGGATTAGATGATGAGGAAACTGTCTTCTTGACCCAAGATGAGCAGGAACTGCATATGTTGTAGCAATTGCAGACCCAATCCGGAGAATCATTTGATTATAAGAAAGGATATGATTCTTCCATCTTTGAAGTACATAAACAATGCAACTTAAGGAGTAAAAATAATTATGATACTCCTGACCAAACCAAGAAAACAATCCCAAATCAACCCAGGAAAATTAAAGCAGCTCCAGTTACTAAAACTCTCCTAATCCTCCCTAGACCAAATCAGAACCCTCTTGGTCCCACCATTGTAGATGTAACCCCTAATCAACCCCCTAATGATCAACCATCCACTTCAATCCCCTTCAAAAAAACAATGGAAAAATCTCGAAACACCATATTAGAAAATCCACATAAAAAGACCCCAAATACAGAAAAAGAAGAGGAACCTACCCAAATTCCTGCTATGAAAATTCTAAGCACTCAAGCAGAAAAAGCCCCTTTTCCTTTCAATTTGGGAGCAGAGGTGGCTAAACTAAAAATTTCATTTCCCTTAACAGAGCTGATTAAAAGTGAAACCTATAAGTCTCAAATAAACCAAACCTTAAACATTGTTGGGAATGAATATTCTGTCAACTTGTTTGATGATCAGCAAGAGCTTATATTTGGTCCTGATGTTAATGGAAAACCACTAGAAGGAAGGATACCACCCTTTTATATTAGCCTTAGCATTCATGATAAAATATTACACACTGCAATGTTAGATTCTGGGGCCTCACACAATTTAATGCCCAAATTAGTTATGGAAAAATTAAGCTTAGACATTACAATACCTTACAAGGACTTATTTTCATTTGATTCAAGTCAAGTAAAGTGTCTAGGGTCAATCAAAGACCTGTGTGTTACTTTAATACAATATCCTGCTAAAATAATTCTCATGGATATAGTAGTCACTAACATCCCACCTAAATATGGCACATTATTGTCTAGATCATGGGCAGCTAAACCCCAAGGATCTCTACAACTTGACATGTCGTATGCTAATATCTCTGTTTTTGGACAACCTAAAAAGTTGTACAAAGAGACCCTAATGAAATATGTGGTGAGTAGCCAGGATAGGCCTCAAAACTTTCCTATCTACTCCATGCATTCGCACATTGATTCTTTCATTTTGTATAATATTGAACAAACACAACAAACTACTTTAAACAGTATTATTTCAGAACCAAAAAAAACTGTAGTTACAGCTAATGAAACTGTCCAAACTCAAGAGCTTTCCAATAAACAAGATAATCAAAATGCGACAAACAATGAAAATTTTGTTCCCCCAGACAATGAAAATTTTGTTTCCCCAGACAGTGAAAATTGTGAACATGAGATATTATGGCACCTTGAATTTGATGGATCAGTGAATAAGTTAGGAGCAGGAGCAGGAATGTGGATATACAATTTGGAGAATGATCACTTAGAGGGCCATGCTTATAGGCTAAATTTTAAATGCACCAACAACATGGCTAAGTACGAAGCCCTAATTTTAGGTCTCAAACTAGTTAGGACTTTAGGAGCCAAAAGAGTTTCTGTTGTGGGAGACTCTGAGTTAGTTATAAAACAAATTAATGTTGTATATATGACTAGAGATCCTAGATTAAGTTTTTATAAAGGGACAATTGTAGAAATAATGAATACTTTCCTAGAAACTAAACTTGTTGTTACCCCAAGGAAACATAATATGCAGGCTCATAGTTTAGCAATGTTTGCCAACACTTGTAAGTTACCATTTCAACTTAACCATCAGTACACTATTGAGGTCAAGCATAGTCCTGCTATCCCAGATAACTTGAAAAACTGGCAAGTATTTTCTAATGACAAATAGATAAATAGTTTTTTAACCTTAGAAGAAGAATTTGTAAATAGTAATATAGATACTGATATAACATTAGATCTTGATTTTAAAGATGAAATAGAAATTAATGAGATAGAAGATGGAAATATAGATAGATCTTATCCCACTAGATTTGCAAAATCAGATGTAGAAAACTTAAAGCAAGTTGAGATTGATGAAACAGTTGACAAAGACTCTGACGTCATTAATCTCAAAGACAACTTTTTTCCAAAAGGATTAACCCCTTTGGAAGACTTGTTTGATTCAAATGATGTCCCTAGAAAACCAAAAATGGAACCCTTTAAAATCTGATATAGAGGAGTGTAATATAGGCAGTAAGGAAAATCCAAAATTAATCAAACTATCAAAGTCATTACCTCCTACCAAAAAATTGAAATACCTTGAACAATTAAAAGAATCCCAAGATGTCTTTGCTTGGAGTTATGAGGACCTCAAGTCCTATGACACCAGCATCATACAACACACCATCCCCATAAAAGAAAACTAGAAACCTTTCAGACAAAAGCTTAGGAGGATTAATCCCATCTTATTACCTTCTATTGAAAAGGAAATCCGAAGGATGTATGAGGCCAAGGTAATAGCACCAATCAGATTTTCTAATTGGGTTTCTAACCTAGTGCCAACAAGGAAGAAAACTGGTGAGATCAAACTTTGTGTTGATCTCAGAAATATTAATAAAGTTTCACTCAAAGACAATTATCCTCTCCCTAAAACATATCATATCTTACAAAGGGTAGTTGGGTCAACCAAAGTCTCATTATTGGATGGGTTTTCTGGAATCATATTTTAGTTCACCGAGATGACCAGGCCAAAACTACATGTACTACTCCTTGGGGCACATTCATGTATGTGAAGACGCCTTTTGGATTGATGAATGCAGGGGCCACTTTCCAAAGAGCCACGAACATATCTTTTGCCAATGAAATTCATGACTTCCTAGTAATATATTTAGATGACATCATTGTATTCTCAAAATCTGATAATCAACACTTAGATCATCTAAAGCAGGTTTTCATCAAATGCAGGAAGTATGGAATTTCTTTAAATCCCAAGAAATCTTTATTTGGGTTAGAAGAGGGAAAGTTGTTAGGCATATAATCTCAAAAGATGGTATCTGAATAGATCCTGCAATAATAGAATCCATCTTACAGATACAACATCCTAGGAGCATTAGGGAATTACAAGCCCTTTTAGGGAAAATTAACTTTCTTAGGAGATTTATTTCTCACTTAGCAGAATTAATTAGATCATTGAACAATATGTTGAAAAAATATTCAATCATAAAATGGACCATTGAGGCTAAGAAATCCTTTAAAGACATTAAGCTAGCCTTAACTAAAACACCAGTTTTGATCAGTCCAAAATTTGACAGAGATTTCATTTTATTTTCCTTTGCTTCAAAACATACAATTGCTGCAGTTCTACTACAGAAAAATGATCAGGGTTATGAACAACCTATTGCCTTCTTTAGCAAAGCCCTAAGGGATGCCCCCTTAAAATACAACATAATGGAAAAGCAAGCCTTTGCTTTAGTCAAAGCTATCAAAGATTTCAGAGTTTACATTTTACATTATCATATAATAGCCTATGTCCCTAATTCAGTAGTCAAGGATATCCTAACTCAGGATGGTCCAGATGGAAAGAGAGGGAAATGGATTGCTACTTTATTAGAATATGACCTAGAAATCAAACCAAAAAAGTTAATCAAAGGCCAAGGTTTAGCCAATCTCATGTCTGAATCAAACTGTCAGGCCTTAGATATAAATTTTAGTGCATAAATGGACAATGGAGAGGATATGGCGACTCCACCAATTAGTCGGGCCTTTATTGAATCACCATGGTATGTTGACATCATATATGTTTTACTAAATCTACAAGCTCCTCCTGAATTATCCAGGACCAAAAGCAGGTTTTTAAAAATGAAATCCTTAAAATTTTGCATAGTAGATAATGCTTTGTTTTGGAGGAATCATGAGGGTATTCTTCTCAATTGTTTATTAAAAGAAGAATCTGACAAAGTGTTACAAGAGTTTCATGCAGGTGACTGTGGAGGACATCTTTACTGGAAAACCACTACTGACAAAATTCTTAGAGCTAGTTTCTATTGGCCTACTTTGTTTTTTGATGTAAAGAAATATGTAACCTCCTATCATAAATGTCAAATTTTCAAAACAAAAAACAAAAAACCTTCTACCCTTGCCCTAAAACCAATCTTAGCTGAAGCACCTTTTTAACAATGGGGTCTTGACTTCATTGGTGAAATCTACCAACCTTCCTCTTAACAACACAAATGGATCCTCACTGCTACAGATTATTTTACCAAATGGATAGAGGTCATACCATCAAGGCAAGCCACTGAAACTGTTACAATAACCTTCCTTGAGGCCAACATCCTATCTATATTTGGGTGCCCAACCAAAATCATCACTGATAATGTAGCAGCTTTCAAATCTAAAAAAATGATAGATTTCTGTAGTAAGTATCATATAACCCTGGGCCATTCCACAGCTTATTACCCCCAAGGAAATGGACTAGCAAAATCCTCAAACAAAAGTCTGGTAAATATTATCAAAAAGTTGTTAGAGGATAATAAGAAAACATGGAACAAAAAGCTAGTAAATGCCTTATGGGCAGACAGATTAACCAGAAAGAAATCAATAGGTACTTCTCCCTATCAATTAGTTTATGGAATGAAAGTTGTTTTCCCATATTCCTTGGGAACACCAGTAATGAAGTTGCTCCAAGAATTGTAGGTTGAACCAAATGACATCCAAAGAAGAATCAATCAAACAATTCACTTGCAGCAAACCAGAGAAGAAGTGTATATCAGATCCCAAGTTGTGCAAGAAAGGATCTAGAATACTTTTGATAGAAGAGCCAAGGCTAAATATTTTTACTTAGGGGACAAAGTTTTGAAATGGGATTCAAGGAGAGAAGATAAAAGTAAACATGGGAAATTTGATTTCCTATGGAAATTCCCATATATCATTTATGCTTTCAGAGGTAATAATGCTTTCTTCCTCAGAGAAATGGATGGCAGAGAAGCAGAAGGAGGACCAGTGAATGGTCCAAACACTATATTGAACCTAGTTACTGATTTCACTGATCATTTATACATACTTTACTTTCAAAAGTCTAGAGTTGATTGGATGGTAATTTTTGAAGTTGAAGCCCGAAAAAAAGGCCCTAAGCTTTAAAAGTTTTATTGTCATAAATATTAATAACACAGAAGCATAAAAGAGAAAGGTTGCAGGGTAAAATCACGGAAATTCACAAGGCCATTGAACTACAAATTTCTTGACATTTCACCAAGAAATGTCATCCCCAAGTGGAGCCACTGTTAAGTTCCTATACCAATAGGAGTCATAATTTGTGAATAACTGAGATTAAAACTAGTAATATGTACATACCTTTACTTTCTGCAAATGTTTTCCATATTGAAAAATTAAAAAATGTAAAGAGGGTATATCCTAAAAGAATAATCAAAGGACAAAAAGAATAAAAAGGTCAAAAAAGATGAAAAATATGAACCCCGAGAAAAGGAAAAAGACCATGAAAGTGAGCAAGCCAAAATGCCACTACTATTTATTTTTGTTCATAATACATGATTGTGCGCAGTTTGTAATTCTTGCCACAATCCATGATAGTCAAATGTTTAGAATTGAATATTTCATGTTTTAAATTTCATGTCTATAGATAGAGAATAAAAATCTAGCCAACAGTGTAACCTTGGCAGATAATTAGATAGGTAGAGTAAATAAAAGGAGCTCAACTATTTAATCTGAGTCCTTGGATGTAATAAGGTTAGATTTAGTTAGTTTACTATTGTAAAGAGAAATAAAAATATTTGATAAGGGTTTGCTAGCTCAAATGCACCCTAACAAAGGGAAGTAAAAATGGTAGGATGAGCAGATGGGTAAGTATAAGAAAGGTTGCAAAAGTATGATGATTGATAAGACAAAAGCATATTTATCATTCTCATCATAAAAAGTTCCAGATATGAATGAACAATCAAGCATGCAAATGATTTACAAAGTCAATTAATTAACTTCCCCCATTCATTTTACCCCTTTACTTGACTAATTTCCCATAAATAAAGTTCAAAGTACTTAAAACCTTTAAGTCAAAGAGGCTCAAAGCATTTCCCTAACTTTTGGAGGGACCGGACCCTCGGCTCAATGATTTATGGATATCAAGTACTAAATTCCCCTCATAAAAAATTCATTCCCACTCATTTCCCTAATAAAACCCCTTTTCCTAAGGTTAAAACACTATTTTCCTAGTGAAAGAAATCACCCCCATGGAAAACCCATTTTTCCCAAATAACCCACAAAAACACATTACCCTAAGTATTAATGTCAATATGTGAGAAGCATTTAAATCGCGAAAAATCATTTTCTGAGTGTGTTGTGTCCCTTTCCCACCCATTCATATTAATTATTAACTTTATATATTAATTCCTGAAAACCCACTATCCCATAGATATTTAAATCCTCTATATAAAATAACCCCACCCATCAATTTAGTTATAAACTATAGTATTACCCCTTATCCCTCAAAAATATTAAAATCTTATCCTTAGTCATTAATCCCACCTTAACACATCTTTAACCCTAATACCACCACGCTTAAGCGCCCGTCGGGCCCCCCCACTATGCTTTGTGCAACTTCCCCGATCGATCACCGTGCGATCATCTCCCTTGCCATCCGACAGCCCTTATCCATATCAGGCCAACCCATCCGCTGAACTATACCCACCCGAAAAAGTGGTTTTGCCACCATCCCCTGATGCTACGCGTCCGCCGATGAGTGGCATCAGGCGGCCTCTCCCCAATACCACCGAGCACCCATAAGCGGTGCGATAGAAACCATTTACCGCCCGCCCGCTATGCGAAAAAATGTCCATTGTTCACCCTGTACGCGCCAAAATAGACTTTTCACACATAAAAGCTAAAAATTGCTAAATCATTTGCTTTTTCTAAAATTTCAACAGTAAACCTCTGCACACATGCATGTCACCTACAAACATTTGAAGCCATCAACCCACTTCCAATTGCACTACAAAAATGTTGCAGAGCACCCAGTTAGCTTTCCAGCCTACACACAGCCCTTTCGACCATTTACAGTCACCAGCTACCCTATTCAGAACCATTTCATCCCATTTCCAGGTATTTAAGCCGCAATTCACCCACTACCTGTCAAATTCAAAGAACTAGTTACTGAGTTTTCTTAGTTAGGATAAAAATTAATCAAAGAATCTCAAGGATTTAAACCCATTCTGTGTTGAACACCATTGCCCTAAAACATTGCAAACTACCTCCCCCATTCTCAAATCCACAAGAACTGAGAATGGCCACCCTAATTGCCATGGATGTGAGACCCATTCTACACCCCACTTAGACCTGGACCACCTCCCCCTGGCACATAGGGATTTCTAGATAAAGGACACCTTTTTCCATGAATCCCTGCTCAAAGTATACTACCAAAGTAGGGAGAGATACTTGAACTAGGTTGATGAAATTGGACTATGGGAGTCCAATTCGCTAAGTACCAGTTCCCCAAAGGCCACATTTTCCCAGAAATTGTACATTATTGCCATGCCAACTATGTCTCTAGTCAAAGAGAAATCATGTCCCCTAACCAGGCCATACTTTTCACCATCATTGTTGAAACTATAAGTGAAATGCTACAACTCCAGCCTAGCCAAAACTTGACTCCCCTCTCAAGTGGAGACCTGTTGGACTTATATCCCAAACTCAGCCCTACAAGATTGGCCCAAATAATCCAAGCCTTCATCGTAGAAGAGAAGTATACCCCCAAAGACCCTCCTCCATATGTGGCAGCGTTATTTTCTCCTTGGGGCAGAAGTATTATGAATATGATATCTAGTGTCATGGGTTATACCACCAGTGAATATATTGATGATATTATTTTAGCCTTCATGTCCATATACACTCTAGGATAGCTGTAATATCCCTCCCTTTAATAAATAATAATAATATAAATAAATAATAATAAATAATAATAATAATATAATAAATAAATAATAAATCACTTAATAATAAATAATAAAAATATAAATCATAAATGATAATTTAAAAATATACAAGAAAATAAAATAATAAAAATAGTAATAACTACAATAAAGCTCTAAATAAGAATAAATAGTAATAGAACAAAGAAAGCAATAAAAAGAATCAGTAAATGCTATCAAAAAGAAGAAAATAAAACAAGAAAGCTAAAAATCAAAAGAAAAGTAAAGAAATAAAACAAGAAGGCTAAAAATCAAGTTGCATGTAGACACATGGAGTGTGTGCATGTGGTTCCCCATCCAATGTTGTTCTATTTAATAGATGGTGAGGAAGATGAGAGGCATTCTTGCATTCTATCATTCCGAGATTCTATTTGTCATTCTCTTGGGAGAATGGTATACTAAGACTTAGGAGCACTGGTAGTAGTCGTTGATTGAGGGCTCGGGGGTGGCCAGTTGTAGCAGAATCCTGCACAATTGAGCCTACGGTTGGGAGGAGAGTCGTCCCCCAAAATCTTGTGATCATTTGGCAGACAGCAATTATAGGTAATATAGGTGGGTTCATTTGTAAGTATTTGTTTTTCATTAAGACATTAATGTTAGTTTACTTTTTGTTGTTACATATGGTATCAGATCAGGTTTAACCCTTAGGGCCTATGGGCATCCGAAAAGTTTATTTTGTTGGAATTTTTTTAACTTGACTTGTTTTAAAGTTACAGGTTAATTACTTCCAGGAGGCCGCATAATTTTTTTCGCTTCCTCACTATGCTCATTGAGTGCGTAACTTGCCATCATAGAATTCCATAACGCAATGTTTCATTGAAGATTTGCCTTGCAGCTTCTATCCTTCCACATTTGGCATAAATTGTCAGAAGTGCATTGCTCACATACGCATTTGAATCAACTCCAGCCACAATGGCATGCGGATTGTGGTTTCAAGGCGAAGAAGCTTATAGAATTGTTGGAATTGTTGCGATTTTGGCCATTGAGACGCTGTAATCGGCTTCTGAGTGCGAAGCCGAGCTAAGAACATCCTTTTGCTGTCAAATTTGGAGCATACTAGTGGTATTTTACTTGTATTTTTGAATCTGACGGGTTTTTGTTTTGTTTTTTCTTTTCTATTTTTCTTTTAGTCTTTCGATCCAGCTAAGAGTCTGTCGAGCTCCTGAAGCTGCTAATTCTGTGGCGAAACAGAGGTTTATTGAAGGATTATTGGCATTTCTTGAAAATATCGTTCTTCTGTTACCCTCATCGATTGACTGAGTGAAAAATACCAGCTGTAACAGCATGTCGTGGACATCTTTGTTCGTGAACCAGTATTGGCAGTCCGTTCGGATTATTGTGTTCTTCAAAGTCATTCAGTAGTGCGTGAAGTAATTTGGCTTGGTTTGATTCAGTGCATCTTCTTTATGGACTTTCTCTGTGTGGTTGCTAAGGCTTTAGCCATGGATTTTTCTTTAAAACCTTTTTCTTCGGCTAACTCTCACTAGGATTATTGCCATATATTTCATCAATAGCCTGTTTTTCTTCTTAAATTCGTAGATTTCTGTTTAAAGTTGGATACTGCCTCTATTTTTCGATTTGCCATATATTTCCATGATTTTACGTTTTTTTATTTTTTTATGCCTAAAACTCTGAATCCTTAAAGTCTTTAAACGTTGAGAAATTCGTATCTCTGCACAATTTTGTGGTATATATCTCTTTTTACCAGAACTTCAAGGCCTCTAAAACAGGGATATTTAAGTTCTTTGTCCATTCGCCTCAAATCTCAGAATCCAGTAGCCGTTGTAAGTACACGATTGCTAACCTAATCTGGAACTTAAATAATATAATCTGATTTTTCAAAAACTTCCGTCAAATTTTATCAATCAAAATGGTACTGGAAAACCCCATGTACTTAGCAGGCACACGCCTTTACAAAAGTGGCATGAACAGACCCTTATCAGCATGGTCAAAGTTAGTGTAATAATTTCAATCATTTCATTTCTTGGTAAGCACCTAGATGCCTCGGGAAGCATCCCCATTGTGGTAGAGCTTGTTTTGCCGCGACACACATGTATCTCGTGTACTCACAGAATCCGATTTTATGGTAATATTATAACACAAAAAATAAATGATTAAATTAAATTATATTTGGTTAAGATCCGTTGTCGTTTCAGCCATTTTATGCTTCTCTTCGATCAGGGTTGCTAGTTATTTCAGTCTAGACGTTAACCTTCCATTTTTTGAGGGTGAAGGTTGAATTCCTTTTTGTGTTTTTGTCAGATCTGCAGCTAATATAAACACATAGGTTTCACTGTAACCCCAGGATATAGTAAAAGCTTCTAATAGAAACTGCCATTGTATTCTATACACATGTCAAAGGCAAAGTTATTATCTTGTCATTTTATGGTCAAAAACATAATTTTAATTTGACGTAATTGTTCAATGCATTATACATGCATCAATATTGTTGCAATATATCTGAGCTTAGCTTTGCCAAAAACGCAATTTGACTTTTGTATATTTCTCTAGAAGGTGCTTACTTACGGTTTTTGAGATGGCATTAAGTTTTCCTTACCGTGTGATCAATTCTTGAGTTTTTTTTTTTTTACCCTGAGATCTTCAAAGTCCCAATAATTTGGATGTGTTTCCTTGAATCACTAGAGGATAATATGGTTTTCTGGATTTTCTACGTGGTTTGCCAATCTGAATTATATATATTTTAACCTAGGTGTAAACAATATTTATGAATAGCTAGATCTATATGTTTATTCCCAACTAATTGACAGGAGCAGGATTTTGTATATACTGCACAACAATGAGATCCTTAACCACCACCTCAAGGTAAAGTGGAAAATTGTGTGTGCACACTGTGCAGTAAACATGGACATTGACTACTACAGTTTCGTAGTGATGACATAAAATATAAATGAATGGATCAGGACAGACTTTCATGTGAGAGGCTAGATGCCAGGGTGCACCTTCTTCAGGTGAGAGGCAGTTTGTACTATCAATGCAGTTTGGTTGATTGTTTGACTGGTGATTTTTTTTGAAACCTTTCTAAGTGATCTTGGAACTGTTTGAAGCTTACAATGATGTTATAAAATTTTCAACAGGGCAAAGAAAATTTTTAGTGGCAATGTGATCAGAATGAGAAATGATCTAGAGGATGTTGTGGATATTTAACTTGCACAGTTTGCCACAATAGAACTAATATGTTTTTGCAAACTCTTTGTTATATAGTGTTTTACTCAAGATTAAGATTTAATATTAGTATGTTAGTGCTTAAAACACTGCCCTTGCAATAGCGGAAAACCATGGTAGAAAAATGACAGTATGCAAATACAAATAAAGGTGAACTCACTATGGGGTTGTCATTAACACTATGCTTTGATTCATGGCTACAAGGTCTTCTACTTCATATGTTCTGCTACATGATCTGGCCTTTCAAAAAAAAAAACGGGCAGGGCTTCGATGTCCTGGCAATTTCAATCAAATTTGGAGAGGAGAAGATTGCATGGCGTGAATCAGGTAGAAATAGAAAATAATGATTCGCCAAAATGGAAGTGTTAGATCTGATAAATAAGGGTTGTAATACTTCGGTTCCTCGACTATTTCCCTGGGATTAGAAAGGCTCTGAGAGTAAAGAACAAAATTAAAAATAATAACCAGCTTTTCTTAAACTTGTAGGTTGTTTTGATTTTGTTGATTGTGGGTCGATGTGTTCAGCTAAATTTTCATCATGGTTCCTTAATCTAACTCATGTTTTGGTTCCTTAATCTAAGTCGTTCGTAGAAAGTAAGAAATCCATGTGAAAAGAGACTGATTATTATTTCAGATTAAGGAAGCAAATTATCTCAGTTAGTCCCGAGTATATCAGTGATAATCTACAACGTATTTATTTTCCAGACGTATTTTTATTCAGTTGAACAGGGTTGCGCCTTAACCAAGTTGTCATCATCCAAGTTGCACTACCTCCTATTTGGTAATTGTTGCCATGCACAACGCTAAGTGAAGTGGCAAACAATCTTATAAGGAACTATAAGATTCCAATAGTTTAGGGTTTAAGGATTTATTTGAGAGTTTCAAGGTTTTATTTATTTATTTTTTACCGAGTATTTGTAATTACATCATGGAAATGAGGAAGAAGATGGATGAGCGCATCCGAACCATGGTGGAAAATGGAGTCAAAGCAAACATCGTTCCCTTTTTTGTCATCATTGGAGACAAGGGTCGTGACCAGGTTGTCAATCTTCATTATATGCTTACAAAGGCAACTGTGAAGGAACGTCCATCTGTGCTCTGGTGCTACAAGAAAGAGCTTTTCCTTAGCAGATTTCTCGACATTGTTGTCAAAAGGAATTTCCAGGAAACGCATAGCCATGGCCACAAGCTTACAATCTTATGTTTAATGTCTTATGCAAGAAATTTTATATCTTATTCAGGAAATTAATATGGTTAAATGTATTGTAATTTAAGGGATGGTGTTTCCTTTGCGGGTGCGCTTGCAAGCAGGCCATATAATTAATAAAACGATTTTATTTTGTGTTGGAGAGGGATAACCTTCCTAGACATCCGATCCGGTTCTGGGTCGGGTGGCAGTGTCTCTTCTTTATGGTGTGGAATATTTCTTTGGTTGTTTGATTTCTTAAAATTCCTTAGAGTAATCATTTAATAGCCATAAGAATCTAAAGATACATTCAATAAATTTGTTAAAAGCAGTCCATTTAATTCTTCTAAGTTATGATTGCTTAAACAGATACAACACATAATTTCAATGTATCCTAGCACATAAGGTCAGGAATCTGAACACTTAATATTGGTGTGACATATCACTTCAAAAGTCATGGTGAATACTACAAAATTAGTAATTATTGATAATTCGCATAATCAATCACACAGTTTCAAATTTGGCAATGGTTTGATTGCATGCCACAGTAAAGGAAAAATATATAAAACAGTAGATTGAAATGAATCAAGAATCTTCAAAACTTTCTTGAATAAATGTGGCTCTTATTTTATGCTTCTTCAGTGATGAATCTTGATATTGAATGACTGATTACAGTGTCTGGCTATCATTGCATGCATATGTGGGTGACTTGATGTCACTGTTAGAAATATGATGTTTTTAGAGGTCGGATATAGGTCTGATCTTGACATTACCATGATAGATTACCTTTGCATTGGTACTAAGCTTGAATCTAAATCATTATTACTCCTTATCTTGCATTCAGTGATCATTTGAAAAGTGAATTAGGGGATTGATTGGATCATCTAGTGACTCACATCACATTGCAGTTTTTCTTTAATTAGCTATCCAATTTGGTATCTAAGGACTAATATATTCTTGGCAATAAGCTACAACAATCGGATTCTTGCCAACGAAATAACGTTGGTATAACTTAAGGTTTGGTGCATTCATTAGTTCCTCATTGCTTTTCTCCTGCATCATTATAGACATCAAATTCTTTGGTTCTCTGTTCGCATGGTAAAACCACTATCTCATTTTCTTGAGTTGACTCATTGAGTCATTGGAAAAATATATAATCTTGTAATCTTGGATGGTGATAATCTACCCATAATTGACGATGTATAATTCTCTGAAAGATCGTACTATTGATATGGCACAGTGGCATGCTGGTGTAACTACTCACCACCGGTTGCATTACATGTATATGCTCATTTACTACTCATATGATTTGTATATTAATATTACTTCACCATATATCATATTAATTTACTGAACTAAACATCAATACAACTTTTATACTGTCATAGCAAAATTAACCATACTTCTTTCTTTTGAACAAATGACATGAAAATAGTAACTGAATGTGATTAAAAGGAAAATGCCACTTTAGTTTCACTTTGCTTGGTCATACGACTTTGTTCAAAGCATATAATAAATCATCTGATAGTACTAGTTTTTCTTCATAAAAAGGTTTACGTGGGTTTATCGAGAAAACTCCACTATGTAATTATGTTTTCCAGTCATGAGGACTATTCATGACCAGTTTCTTCATGGGCCTTAACTGGTTAAAAGGCATCCGCTTTGTAGATAATATACTTTCCATAGGATTGATTTTAATCTTGTAATAGGAAAAATATTCTTTAGTCACGAGACTCGAAGCACTTCTTTGACTTTTGGTGGATATTGAACCACATCTCCGTGATCGATAGAATCTTTCGTACTAAACTTGTTTTTATATATACTTCGAAATTGTGATAAATTATGCTTTAGGTATTATACTTCAATTGAGTAACTAAATTTGTTATATCTTTTGGCATAAAAGAAGAGACAACCTATTTTGGAACATAAAAGAAGAGTATTGTGGTATTTTGGAACAAAAACTTGGTACTCTGAAGGTATCATTATAAGGTCTATCTAAGGATGATAAAATGAAAGGATAATTTGTGTGTGTGACAACATCTATAACAATTTTTCCTCTAATGGGAGAGCCACATTGTAAAATTTTCCATAGGTGACTAACTATGTATGGATAACAAGACGTATGTTCAGGTAATTTTATTATGTTGATAAGCGGATTACATTTGGTAGCTATCGTAATGAATTTATTTTTCAGGTATTACCCAAGTTGGGAAAGAGTAATGTATGAAATTGCATGATAACCAAGTAATGATAAACTTGGAATATATAGGAAGGAATGTTGCTAGAAATGTTATAGGGATACCGTGAGAAAGATTGTGTACATAGTGACAAAGAAGTAAAGTCAATTA
>APFE030170886.1:154791-165733 GCA_000404065.3 Pinus taeda | reverse complement strand
AAATGATATTTAAAAATATACAAGAAAATAAAAATAATAAAAATAGTAATAACTACACTAAAGCTCTAAATAGGAATAAATAGTAATAAAACAAAGAAAGCAATAAAAAGAATCAGTAAAGCTATCAAAAAGAATAAAATAAAAAAAGAAAGCTAAAAATCAAAAGAAAAGTAAAGAAATAAAACAAGAAGGCTAAAAATCAAGTTGCATGTAGACACATGTAGTGTGTGCATGTGGTTCCCCATCCAATGTTGTTCTATTTAATAGATGGTGAGGAAGATGAGAGGCATTCTGGCATTCCATCATTCCGATATTCTATCTTTCATTCTCTTGGGAGAATGGTATACTAGAACTTAGGAGCACTAGCAGTAGTCGTTGATTGAGGGCTCGGGGGTGGCTAGTTGTAGCAGAATCCTGCACAATTGAGCCTACGGTTGGGAGGAGAGTCGTCCCCCAAAATCTTGTTATCATTGGCAGACTGAAATTACAGGTAATATAGGTGGGTTCATTTGTAAGTATTTGTTTTTCATTAAGACATTAATGTTAGTTTACTTTGTGCTATTACAATAGCCTCCTGCTGTCATATATGACTATGTCCAGTTCATAGCTAACAGGATGCATGAACGGTTCCTCAGAATGAGTAATGAGAGAGTCTTCAAATACTCCTCAGCCTTGTATCACCTTTTCCTATATTACCAATCATACAAATTCCCACTCACCTTGCAAAAATTGGATACCAAGGGCCAACCAAGATCAGTTATCTTCTTGACCCCATTGATTCATCAACATCCCTCCCCCTATTCATATAATGAATTCATAGATTCCATTGTCCACCCTGTGATGACCATGTTTAGTGGAACCCCTCCACCAAGAATCAGTCTTGATATTACGAAGGTCCTTCATCTAAACATCAATCATCAGGTGGGAGATTGGTACTTGTACCAAAAACACATTAAAAATAGGATTTATGGCTGTGAATTGGCCCCATACAGACTACTTAAATACCTCCCAATGAGGTTACTTGCCCTGGAGTACTACAGGTATATAATAAATTCAAATGAGGTAAACTTTGTTAAATCCAAAAAGAAATCCCAGCTCAAGATCAAAGACCAATTGGGTCCTTTTATTTGTAATAGCAAAGACGCTGGAAAGGAGGCAGACCTAATCCTTCAGAGATTAAAACTAAAACAGAGCTTCATATGGAGATATGTTCCCTCAGATTTCATCTGCAAAAGAAGGCAAAAAAACAAGTTGGCTCCCTATATCCATCACCACTTCCCTAAGATAGAAAAGTATGCCAACCAATTGCAATGTGTGGAAAACACTTTAGAGGATAGGGATAGTACTGAAGTCTCTATGGGAAACACATTAATAGATCTAGAAAAACAACTTGATGAGGATTCTTTCCTGCAGGTACCAGAATAGTCAGATAGGCCAGATCAGTCAACCAGGACAGAACCATCAGAAGAACCAGTGACTACTTCAAGTGTCCATCTAGTCATGCAAACTCCTTAGAATGAGAAGAAGGTCCCAAAAGGAATAGAGAAGGGGCTTCCACTTCAAGAATGCCTACTTCTAGTGAACAGCAAGAGTCAAACAAAAGGCAAAAGCCCAATCCAGCCTCTGAGCAAGAGTTCATTGATGACTCAGCTGGGGTCACAACCATAGAGGTTGAAAGAAGCAGGCCCACCACTCCATCTAGGAGTATGCAAGAGCCCTCCACATCACAAATTCAGATGTTGATAAGGTAGCAAAGTGTTGAGGTATCCTCCTTTAGAATGCCTACAGACAAAGATCAAGACATAAAGGAAAGATACAAAGAGATCAAAGCTAGGAATAAGAGGCTTAAAGCCCAAACATATGCATAGTATCTGAAAATGACCCCCACTAATCAAACAAGGCTAATGTCAGCCTTTGATATCAAACAGGGGAAAAATTTATCAAGCCAACCGCTCCGTAGCCAAGAGCAGCATCAGATTTCAAAAAGGTGGACTTTGAAGTACTGGCAAGGGATATTCATCCCATTGACCAGATTGAACTATATAAGCAAATAGGAGAGATGATTTACTCTACATTAATAGGGAAAGCCATTGCTGCCAACCAATTACAAAACTCTCTAAACAATATATCATCCCAATTTCAGTTGGATAAGACCTCCTCACAGGCCAAGGATAATAGAATCAAGTCCTTAGATGACTTAGTGATTGAATTGGGACATGATCCCAAAGATGTAAAAGCTACAGAGTAGCTGATTAAGAAGAAAAATGATGACATTGCTCCACTCAAGAAGCAGCTAAAGGTACCCCAGTCGCATCACCCATAGACACAAGAAGACCTAGAAGCACAAAAAGGACATGAAGAGCTCATGGACTTGATCTTGAAGCCAAACAAACTCAAGGAGACAGAGAAGGAGTTGGACACTTTAATTCAGTCAAAGCATAGTGACTTGGCCACAACTTCTATAACTATTATCCCCATAGTATCTATAGCAATTCCATCCACACTGGCAGCATCATTGGCACCCACAGCTCCACCTGCCACAGCATGGCCAATAACATCAGAACCTACTACAGCAACAAGTATGTAGGGAGAGAAAGCAGCAGAGTTAGTGAAAGGCATGGAAGAGATGTCTATCCAGGCTACAGATATGAAGAGACTAAAGGAAAAGGTCGCAAGTCTGGAAACTGATTGTAAACTTTCTCAACTCCATCGAAAGGAAGAAACACAAAAAGCACTGAGAATGGATGAGAGAATCAAAATCCTGGAGAATGACTTAACACTATAGAAACCACTGGGACAATCCAAAGAAATGCTCTGGGCCAATATCATTGACTCTGTCAATGATATTTGGCCATCAATTCAAGTTATATTTGAGAAGACAGAATTAGTGAAGGTAGCTACTGAAGCTATCCAAAAAGTAAGTGAAGAACTGGGGAATAAATCAGAGGATGCCAATCAACTCATCCACTTCTTAAACAGAAAGAACAGATATGAGCTCCATGAGCTAAACATAGAAGATAGAACTGAGGCCATTCTGGAGTTTGGAAGGTTCTTTCCAAAATAAACCTTATGCTTAACCTAGAAGAGAAGTGCCATAACATGCAAGTAGCCATCGATAGATTCATGGTTAAGTTTCAAATTTTGAGTGAGAAGGGTCTTCCCAATCCTATGGTCATAAATGACAAGCTCATCCCTCTGCTGGACTATAGTGATAGACTCAAGAAGTTGGCCAAGGAACAAGCCAGCTCTTCAGTTATTAAAGCTTTGCCAACAAGCAAAGTGTTATATGATACATTTGTAAATTTGTTTTTTCTAGAGCATGAGGTGAAACACTTGTTCCTCACCAAACCAAATTTTGCAAAGTACACAAAGGCCGATGAAATCTACAGAAGGATGATGAATGTAAAACTACCTGATGCGAAATGGTGGGAAAACATGACAGATTTACTTTAATAAATTTACATTAGAAAGTTATTGCATAGTGACTGAAGGAAACCAGTTAAAACAGGTAAAAGCGGGGCAGCAGGGTCAAAGTGTATCAGTTGAAAGACAAAAGTAAAGAAGATTCCAACGTAGAAATGATAAAAATATCAGCCAGCTTAAAGGGCTCCAAACTCAACTGAAATAGCCAGCAACACCATAATAAAAGGGAGAGCATGAAGCACTTTAACATCTTCCTCTATCTTCATGCAAGAAGATATTTTTATTCCCTAGATTAAGTCTCAAGTTGTTTTGAGATATTTTGTAAATATTTTTGTATAAATACTTCACATTTCTAAGTATGTAGGGGGGGATTCCAAGACATTTCTATAGAATTTTTCTCTCAAATCAAAATTATATTGTATCAATGAATGGATTGGCTTGCTGGATCTAGGAATAAAGATCAGATATTTTACAGGATTCTTGTCTAAAGCGAAATACAAATAAGTATTCTGTTATGTTAAATGTTGTTTTTCCTTATGTTTTTTTTCCATAATATTTGGTGTAAATTTCTAAGATCTAAATGTATAGCATGGAATGATATTTCAGAAATTGCTTAAATGCACTTTGTCTTAACTATTTTACATTCTGGATGTTTTCTCCTAAACTATCTTAGCTAGGGAATTCTTAACATCTCCTTAGCTTATGTATTTTCTCCTCTGGTCTATAGCAAAGAATTCTTAATTGCCCTTTGTTCATGATCATCCTTTGTTCTTCATTCCGATCTCGGTCCAAGGATTCTTAAGTCCCCTTTCACCCTAGTTAGAATTGCTTCACTCGTTAGGCCTGAATATTTTCTTTCTGCTTTTCTAACTTTCCCTGTGAACATTCCCTTTAATGATCTGATCCAGTTATGTTATCCATTCATTGACTCCATATCCCAATGGCTTGAAGACCTAGCTCTATCCATCTGCTCCAAGAATTCCACCACCCAACCCCATGAACACTAAGAACTAGCCTAAAATCCCATAAAAACAAAACTAAATTATAAAGAGAGAGTGCTCTCAGGACTTAGGTTGGCTAGAGCCTAAGCCTAAAAGATTGGTTTGTGGTTACCTCAGTTGCTTCCTTCTTCTGATAACTTCTAAGGAAAATACTGAGTGATAACAGGTGGATTACAGTTCATGACTCTCCTTATAGATCATATGAGTATTAAAGAGATAAGTACTCTCCTGACATAGCAGATATGTTGAGAAGTTTAAAGGAAAAAATCAGAAGTTGTAAAGTGGATAATGACAGGATCATTCAGTCATAGGAAAGACTAGTTAGGGAACAAGAAAAGCAAGCAGAGGTCAATGCAGTGATCCTTCATAGTTTATCAGATTTGCAGAGAGAGGGACATCCAAGAATCAGTTATGGACAGGAGGAAAGGACTAATGGGGCATATGGTAGTAGGTCTCATGGAGGACATAGGTCAGACAGGGATGATATGGTCAGAGGTGGTATATGGATGGACACACCTAACAAGAGAGGTAGTGGTTATGGGTTTTATTTTATTTTAGTTATGGAACAGAGAGACAACATGGTTATCATCGTTATCATCCTTACCAGAGGAGTGAGAAGTAATACCTAACGGATGAGTTCAAGAAATCCAAGCCTCCTACATTTGATGGAGAACTGAAGAAACCAGAAGATGTAGAAGAATAGCTAGTTTGGATGAATAATTTATTTGAGTTGCATGACTATACAGAGAATATGAAATCCAGAACAATTATTTTCAGTCTCAAGGGAAAAGAAGACATATGGTGGGAAGATGTGAAGTGTTTAGAGGCATCAAGACAGAGAAGTTGAGTTGGCATGAGTTCGAAAGACTCTTTAGAAAGAATTATTTGACAGAGAAATACTATGACTGTAAGGCTTAGGATTTCTACAAATTGAAGATGGGGTATATGACAAATGAAGAGTATACAACTAAGTTTTTGGAGCTGTTGAGGTATGTGCCATATATTAAGGATGAGAAGACGAAGGTTCAAAGATTCGTTAGTTGATCCAAGTGGATATTAGTGGCCACCTGCCTATTCCACTTGGACCCCCACCATCGTTTCTTTCAATTTTTCAGTTTCCTTATTTGTAGCACAATTTACTATTTTTGGCAGTTTTTCGAGTCCTAAACTTCCGAAGCCATTTTGAGGCCCTAAACGACATTTTTTTGGAAAACAGGGGCCAACATGGATCTTAAACTATGTTGGCCACTTGACAATTGTATTTCTCAGATATATATTTCTCATGAGGTATTTTATGCATCAAACGAAGATCATATGCCAAAGTTACGACCCCGGGAAGTTGATGTACCAATTTACCCAAACGGGGCCCATACTTTGGCGCTTCATTTCCTAGGGTTAGATTTTTGGATGCTTAGGGTTTTCCATTGTTTCTCAATAATAAATAGGCCTTTGAGCCAAATTGTAGCACAGTTCAGAGGCATGTAGCCGCCACATCTCTTCTCAAAGATAAGCTACCATCCCCCGAGCTAGTCTTATGTCCCTTCTGTTTGTAAGCATACTTTAGTATTTGATATTAATGAAATGAAGTCTTATTTATGTTGCATCTTTGTATTTATGGTTATATCAGTAATTTGTTGTGTTCCTGTTTAAATCCGGATCATTAGTGGATTTCCATTGGAATTTAGTGGATCCTAAGCAGGGTTGGTGTTGGTACCATTCCATTACCATCTTTTTCTTCTAAAAACATCATCATTTGTCTATCTTTTTCCTCCATAGACCCCTTTATATCCATTGAAATTGATTAGTTAATAGCATTATATTTGTTAGTTTGCATTAAAGTTAATTTATGAATTTTTATGTTAGAAATTAGGAATTTTCAACAAAAAGATTACAGGAAGTCATAACATCCTGTAAATGGTTTATCATCTGACATGTGGCATGACAGGCAAGCCAAAGCAATGGATAGGAACGAGATCCTGAATGTATATGCATGGAGAAAAATCGATTTTACAGCAGATCAAAAGCTCCTGGTTATGCGTCAACGCTGGGTCAAACCCCAGCCTTTTGGTTACAAAGGCAGTAAAAGCCATGGTTTCCCAAACCGGTTTTGTTTTGTCTTTTTTGGAAATCGGTTTAGATTAGAATGACCAAAAATCACTCCATTGTAAAAGCATAAACATCTGTTTAATGAATGTACATTCGATTCAGATAGGGAGGCAGATAAAGACTGGTATTATTTTTGTTTTCAAAAGACAGTTACGATTATTATCTCTGTGTATCGTTTGAGAACCGAACTCCTATATGTGATTGCAATCTTCAGTGCTTGAATATAGTTACAATTTTACTCTAGCAATTTCTATGCATTAATACTCTCGTTTCTTGAGTTTATTTTAGTGTACCATTGAAACGTGGACGGGCCCTGCGTGGATTGGTATACTGTTAATTTCGTTTCCTTAGCAGTTTCTTTTGAATCTGAATAGAACGCATATTGTTTAATGTTATTTCCATGTTTATGACTTTGTCGATTTGATTATAAACTCTCACAAATGGTATTTATGGTGATAGCTTGAAGATTTTATCGTTAGATCATTGAACCAGATCTTGCAAGAGATTTGATCCATTGTTATCTTTTAAAGCATCTCCATAGACTCTGTTTTTATGCATTTAAAGTTCAGTGTGCTTTTGATTTTTCATGAATGCTTCAGTGTTAACTAGACAGAGATTTTGTGCATAGCATCCTTGTAAGGGGATTAAAATCTCAGTCTAACAATACGTTGTATCCTTAGGACAGTTAGATAACTTAGGTGATCTGAGTGTTAAGGTGAGAGGAAACATATCTTAACCTTCTGTAAAGAAGTATTGTAGCCTATCACAATAAACACTTAGCTAGGAATCCTTTATGTCTATAGACTTTAGACACATGCCTCGAAGTTTACTTACCCTGGTTGACAATAAATCTAGTCTAATCTAGCACCCTAGATTGGCCACTACATTTTGGCGCCGTTGCCGGGGAGGCGTAGTTAGTGGATTTCGAAAAAATCAAAATATATATAAAAAAAAAAATTAATAATAATAATAATAATAAAATAAAATAAAATTTAAATCAACAAAAACAAACCAAAAACACAACATAGATTTGACTGTCACTTTAGAAATCATGTTTGCTTATGCCTAGATCTAGAGATAATAGAGGTAGAATCACAAAAACCCCCCATCCAAAAACTAACCTATCACCAGGAGCAAGCCCTTTGGGAAAAACTGAACACACAACACCAGCTGAGGAAACCACCATACAAAGATTATAGGATAAACACAAATCAGGCCAAAGACTTACACTTTATTGAGAGACAAATCCTATTGGCACACGAATCTCAGAAGAAACATCTCCCTGAATCTTCTACAAAGAGAGAAAGTAGAAAAATAACTCAACAATCTCTAGAACAACTCTTTGGAATGAGTGATATTGAACAAACAATCAAATCACCAGAGGAATCTATAAAAATGGCTGAGGAAGGAGGAGGATCAGCAAGAAGACCCACTCCTGAACAACAACACGATCAAGGAGAGGAGGAAGAATCAACCTTTAAATTTCCCACCCATGAACCAGAAGACAATCATGATGAGGAAATAAAAATGAAAAACATACCTCCTTCTATGTTACCAAACTTTTATGGTATGGATTTAGAAGACCCATATTCATTCTTGTTTGAGTTTGACATTGTATGTCGGACATATGGTTACACAGATGATGCCCATAGGCTTAGATTCTTCCCAACAACATTAAAGGCATCAGCACTAAGATGGTTCATGGGACTTGGTGAGCATGCAATAACTGATTGGGATGGCATGCGAAGAATATTTCTAAGGAAATACCAACTTTATTGTAGATCAAAGGATTCTAAAGATGATATCTTTAGGATGAATCAACAAGAGGATGAAAGCTTAGAAAATTACTTGGAACGATTTGCTTACAATTTACAAAAATCAAAACATCGATCCATGACCCTTGAACTCATTAGAACAATATTTTTGAAGGGCATTCGAGAGGAATACTTAGATGATCTTAATTTGATGGGCAAAGGTGATATTTCCACCTTACCTTTCGAAGAAATTTCTGATCAATGTGAAAAGTATTCTAGGAGCAAAGCCAAAATTGGAAAGAGAACCATATCATCCAAAGCCACAAAATCTGCTTCAGCCAGTGTCACACGAGTTGAAATAGGAAATTTGTTAGAGGAATTCAAAACAGATATGTTGAGTACATTAGGGACCCAAATTGACACTCTTAAAGCTAAGAAAAGACAAGAGGAGGAAGATCAAATGATGGCTATCTTTTGTCCGAAATGCCGGAAGAAGCATGCCTTAAAAGATTGCCCATTAGAAAACATTCAAGTTTGTGCCTTTCGTACTGCAAATCATGATATATTTCATTGCTCTAAAGTTAAGGTTTTGCAGAATTGTAATGTGGCAGCAAATACAGATATGGAGAATGTGTATTTTATGGGTGCAAAGAGACCATGGCAGCCAAGACCTCCACCTCAAGGTATGTTCCCAAACCAGAATTTACAATTTCCTGCACATGATCAGATGTATGCTCAGAATTCATGGAATGTACCCATGCCATGGCAGCACCAAAGTTACCCACAACAACAATGGAGACCATCTCAGCAATACTCTCAATAATATCCACCATACCCTCAACCATACCAACCATATTCGCATCCATATCAACAATACCATCAGCCATATTCGCCATATCCTCAATCATATCAGCAATATCCTTAGCAGCAAGTTGTTTACCCACATCAACCCCAACCCACTCAACAAGCATTGCCTGCTCCTCCACCAATAAATCCACCACAATTACAACTCCCATCTAACCCACAACCTCCTAGACCTATTGAAATCCCTTCTCAACCTGTACCGAATCCAAATAACAGAGCAGAGAGACCAGCTTACAATGTAGATGAGGGACCCTCATATCCCACATTATCCTTGCAAAATATCAATTTGAGGTCGGGTAAGGTACTTCACAAAGAATCTCCAGCAATTGAAAAACAAGGAGAAAACGAGGAAAATGAAAATGAAACTCCCATTCAAAGGAAACCAAATGATGATCTCAAACACAAACAAATGCAACCATTGCATCCACCACCTTTTGCAGACCGATTGGTCCAAACAAAACTTCCCTTGTCTATACCACAGTTTGATGTTTTAGATGAGCTAAAGAATGTCTATATAAAAATTCCACTACTACAAGCCATAAAAGACATTCCCATATATACTAAAGCCATCAAAGAATTGTGCCTTAAGAAGCCTACTAGGAAAAGAGTTGATCCACAAGCCATTCATGTTATTGGACATTTAGCTGGCCTTATGACAAACACCATTTCAATGGAAAAGTATGTTGATCCAGGTATCCCAGAGTGCACTACCAACATTAACACAATACATATCCAAAACAACTTAATTGATCTGGGGCCGCAATAATGTGATGACTCTTGAAAACCAATGAAACACTCCAGCTCACAAACTTGCAGCACACAAACCAATTGTTCTAGAACTCGTTGATAGGTCTAAAGTGATTCCTGAAGGGATTTTGGAGGACATAATTGTTTCACTAGACTCTTGGGAGTATCTAGTGGACTTTTTAGTTCTTCAGCCAAAATCCAATTTAGGATGACACCCTATCATCCTTGGTAGACCATGGTTAGAAACTGTTGATGCATTCATAGGATGTAGATCGGGTAATATGATCATTTCATGAGGAACTGAAAAAAAACAACTCACTCTTTACCCATCAACACAATCACCAGCAGTAGCACACAATTTATGGCTTGATGATAAATACAATGATAAGGTAGAAGTTCAATCTATTTTCATCATCAACCAAATCTATAATATTCAAGAACATAATAATGATGATTTGGTAGAATTGTTCCTCTCTCAACCTGATGTTTCCGAAGAATTGAGGAATGACCAATACCATGCTGCAGATGAACTTTTGGCACAAAGTTTTCAGGAAACATGCACCATTCATTCTTTGCAAACAACATTTCACAAAAATTTTCGTATCCAATCCATCACAAACACACAAAGTAAGACCATAGAGATTAGTCCAGGAAAAATTTGAATATTGGCACTCACCTAGACTCATCTCAGGAAGAGAAATTGATTCAATTATTGAGAAAATACCAGAAAGCATTTGCTTGGGACTACACCGATATGCACGGAATCCACCCTAAAACATGCACTCACCATATTTACACAAATAGCAATATCAAACCAGTGAGGCAACCACAGAGACGAATGAACCCCATGCTTCAGGATATTGTTAGAGAGGAATTACAAAAATTGTTAAAAGTCAATTTTATCTAGCCTATCTCTGACAGTCAATGGGTATCCCCATTGGTAGTAGTACCCAAGAAAAATGGTAAGTGGAGGATTTGTGTTGACTACAGACAATTGAACAAAGCAACCCTCAAAGATTATTTCCCACTACCATTTATTGACCAAGT
>APFE030170886.1:43895-152530 GCA_000404065.3 Pinus taeda | reverse complement strand
AATGGTTTATATGTGAAAACCAGACTCTGGCACACTCTAACCCAAAATTCTTACTTGAAAACCAATTCTTTGGCTGGTAAGAATTCCTTGTTCTTTTTGTTTCCTATTGATTCATCGATTTAATAATGACTTGAGGACAAGTCAAAGCTTTAGTGGGGGAGAAGCATCAGCATTTTTGTTTTTTTTATCTCATCTCCTCACTGTAAATTTTCAAAGAGTTTATCTCTTCATTGTAAATTCTTAAAGAGTTTGTTTCAGCACTTTAGTATTTCAATAAAGAAGTTGTTTTTGTCTTTGTTCTAATCAGAGGGCCCTGTTTAAGCACTATGCAGTGGGACCTGTTCAGAAGACCATGTTACCAACACCAACGTTAGAGGGACCTGTTCAACAAACATAAAAGGGACCTGTTAGAGACTGCTATC
Organism: Pinus taeda; assembly: GCA_000404065.3. Classification (NCBI taxonomy): domain Eukaryota; kingdom Viridiplantae; phylum Streptophyta; class Pinopsida; order Pinales; family Pinaceae; genus Pinus; species Pinus taeda. The sequence goes on along the minus strand of APFE030170886.1, from coordinate 152,108 downwards.
TCAAGCTACTTCAGCAAAGCTTCAACAAAGTTTCAACAGAGATTCAAAGGTTTCTTGTCACTAAGGCTCCATCAAACACCAGAGATCAGGGAAGCTGCACACATATAGTTCTTTTCCAGATTTCAAAGAAGCTGCACAAACATTCTCCAGATCTCAGATGGACCTGTTGCATCCAAATTCATCTCAGAGGGACCTGTTATGGACAGCAAAGATTAGTCATATCTGAACAAGAAATCCTATCTATGCATGCCAACTCAACTCTTGATCAACCAATAAAAGTGTAAAGTATTGTTATAATTTTTATTTTTAACATTTAAATTCTTGGATTAATTTAGTGTTAAATGTGATGACTATAACTGCTTATAATCAATTTCAAAAACACCCACATATCCACCACTCTTGTCATATTCATAATTCTTATCATTTCCCAACGCTCTAGCCTATCCCTATACTTCTCCTATGATTTTTAAATCCTCTATTATACCACCCTCCCAGCCTTGTTATTCACTCCTTATCGGCCATCAAACCTTACTATCGATCCAACATCTCTTATTCGGCCAAGTACCAATGAGCAAGGGACAGGTGGTGAACTATTGGAAAGCCAAATGTTACACGGTTTCATTCATTGATTTTGAATCAACCAAGTTATAACATGATCGCTCGACCAAGTCGACTCATGCAAACGACTATCTGTTATTACACTCCAATACTTCATACATGCTTACGGCATTCTCATGATGGTATTCACTCAACCCAGTACAGCTACTCCTCTGTCATTGAAATATGAATACGCTCTGTTATTATTATAGTGAATTGGGTCGAGTCGGTTGCTAAAATTCTATTTCATTCTCAGTTGTAAAAAGGGTGTTCCATATTAGCAATTCAAGTGCTATGATTTCAAAAACGAAGGCTGAGAACAGCAAGTGCTACGAAAGGAAAGCACAGTATTTGGGCTCACAAATTTCCACCTCCGCCATAATTCAAGGACAGTCATCCAGTCATTGCTTAAGCCATTGAAGGAGCTGATCTCGAAGAACAGAGGGCACCACTAGGTCAGTTGTGTGGAGCGAAAAGCAAAGGTAACAAACTAAAATACCCTTGTTCAATTAATAAGCATAAACAAAGAGGGTTAGAGTAGGAGTTTCTCTGTCAAAATGACTAATAGAGTAGAGCCAAACACATTTGATAGTTCTCAGTACCATGATGACTGCATTGCAATTTTAAGAGAGAAACAGTGGCTACCCTTCTTGGAGAAGTTTAATGGGAGCAACGAGGAAGTAAATAAACAGTTTTCCTTTACATTTAATGGGGAGAAAGCATTGATAGGTAATTTCTCATTTAGAGTCTCAGAAGACACCATAGCACAGTCCTTAGGGATCAGCCCAGAAGGAGAGAAGTACTTCAAGGAAAAACAATTCAAAGAGAAATCATGGACCCAATTCATGTCCAGGTCGAGGGTTTCATCTGTTAATTGGAAGAAGGTTTTCCCAAGGAGCTGGTTGATGCATCCATGGGAAGAAATGGTGTATATCATTCAAAAATTTGTCACGTGTGAGGGTCAATACAGCATAGTCTATTTATACCACATCAAACTCTTGTTACATTTAAAGGGGCAGTGCACCATTAGTTTACCATATTTCCTCTTTCGGAGCTTGACCAAGATGTCAAAGACTATCCAAAAGCAAAGAGGTAATGAGGACAAAATCTTGTATCATTTCGGGCTAATTAAAATTCTCATTGAATTTGAAGTGCAGAAAAGGGGCAAGACATGGAAGGAATTCCTGGTTTCCAATCAAATCAAATATGGAGAGGATGAGCAAGAACAGCAAGAGCACTCAGGATTTATGCTTGACATTGATGAAGAGATTCCTGTGCGCAAATCAAGAAATGTCCCTCCACCCAGTAGCAGTGTGAGGACGAGAAAGATGAGACAAGAGGCTACCCAGAAAATGGAGCAAGATAAAATTTTCACTACCTATACAAGAAGATCCAGGAGAGCACAAAAGACCCAGCCACAAAAAGATCAACCCGAATCAAATGCATAGGCACCGATGGACATCGAGAGCAGTGCTCACTCACAACATGGAGAAGAAACCGAAATGGAGGTTGAGAGCAACAATAGGCAAGGAAAAGAGTCACCACCTGCAATTAAGAAACAAAGGAGGCTAGAAAAGCAAATTGAAAAATTAAAAGAAGAACTAATGGAGGCCAACATGCTAGAAAAAGTCATTAAGAGAGAGAATGAGATGTTGAAAACTCAGAGTAAGAAAACCCAGCAGAGGAATGAGAAGCTTAAGGAGAAAATTAAAGAGCTCAAGGCTGAACAAACTAACATTTGCAAGTGGGCAACTAAATGGTATACCCAAAAGAAAGCCCTCAAGGAGAAATACAAGAGTTTGAAACATGAGCTCCACATTCAGAAAGATGCCCAAGCTAAAAATAACATAGATGCATTGTTAAAGGCAGCAGAGGTACAGGCAGGGACAGAGTATAGAGGCAGCGCATCAGGGTTAGCATGAGGACATGCTAAGTCATTAAGCTTGGGGGAGATGTTGGTATCATTCCATTACCATCTTTTTCTTCTAAAAACATCATCATTTGTCTATCTTTTTCCTCCATAGACCCCTTTATATCCATCAAAATTGATTAGTTAATAGCATTATAGTTATTAGTTTGCATTAAAGTTAATTTATGAATTTTTATGTTAGAAATTAGGAATTTTCAACAAAAAGATTATAGGAAGTCATAACATCCTGTAAATGGTTTATCATCTGACACGTGGCATGACAGGCAAGCTAAAGCAATGGATAGGAACGAGATCTTGAATGTACATGCATGGAGAAAAATCGATTTTACAGCAGATCAAAAGCTCCTGGTTATGCGGTCAACGTTGGGTCAAACCCCAGCCTTTTGGTTACAAAGGCAGTAAAATCCATGGTTTCCCAAACCGGTTTTGTTTTGTCTTTTTTGGAAATCGGTTTAGATTAGAATGACCAAAAATCACTCCATTGTAAAAGCAGAAACATCTGCTTAATGAATGTACATTCGATTCAGATAGGGAGGCAGATAAAGACTGGTATTATTTTTGTTTTCAAAAGACAGTTACGTTTATTATCTTTGTGTATCGTTTGAGAACCGAACTCCTATATGTGATTGCAATCTTCAGTGCTTGAATATAGTTACGATTTTACTCTAGCAGTCTCTATGCGTTAATACTCTCATTGCTTGAGTTTATTCCAGCGTACCATTGAAACGTGGACGGGCCCTGCGTGGATTGGTATACTGTTAATTTCATTTCCTTAGCAGTTTCTTTTGAATCTGAATAGAACGCATACTGTGTAATTTTATTTCCATGTTTATGAATTTTTCGATTTGATTATAAACTCTCACAAATGGTATTTATGGTGATAGCTTGAAGATTTTATCGTTAGATCATTGAACCAGATCCTGTAAGAGGTTTGATCCATCGTTATCTTTTAAAGAATCTCCATTGAATCTGTTTTTATGCATTTAAAGTTTAGTGTGCTTTTGATTTTTCATGAATGCTTCAGTGTTAACTAGACAGAGCTTTTGTGCATAGCATCCTTGTAAGGGGATTAAAATCTCAGTCTAGCAATACGTTGTATCCTTAGGATAGTTAGATAACTTAGGTGATCTGAGTGTTAAGGTGAGAGGAAACATATCTTAAGCTTCTATAAAGAAGTATTGTAGCCTATCACAATAAACACTTAGCTAGGAATCCTTTATGTCTATAGACTTTAGACACATGCCTCGAAGTTTACTTACCCTGGTTGATAATAAATCTAGTCTAATCTAGCACCCTAGATTGGCCACTACAGTTGGAAAGGTATGAAAATACTAAAGGAAAGTGGGATAAGAAGTGAGGAAGATCTTAGGATGCAGGTAACAAGGAGAATGTAGCACCATAAAATACATTTAATACAATTAACATAGGATAGGGATTTTAGTCTAAGGAGAAGAACAAGGGTGATGGCAAGAACCCTTCGCAGTGTTGGACTTGTGTCAAGGATCATCATAAGAGAGATTGTCTGTAGCATCAAGGTGGAAAACCTCAATTTTACAATGCTCAGGGGCCAAAGATAGTTGGGGATGATGGACAGAGTGCTCCTCAAAATTTATGCAGCATTGGATAATAGGAAGGTTGGTCATCATGCATCTATTATCGATATGGAAGGTAATATTTTGATGAAGTTGTTTCTATTTTGATTGACCCTAGATCTGACTATAGTTATATCATTCCTGACCTAGTGGATAAGTGTTGCTTGAATAAAGAAGTGCATGCAGAATATTGGTTGGTGCAGTTGGCTAAAGCTACTAAGAAAAGAGTTCATCATTGGTTGAGATCTTGTGCATTTGATTTGAACAATATGTCTACATCAACACATCTAAATGTTCTTCCGTTGGGATCATATAGTATGTTGTTGGGTATGGATTGCTTGTATATTCACAGAACTAAGGTATATTTTTATGACAAGGCTATTGAGTTTATGGATGATGATGGAGAGAGGAGAATCTTGTAGGGTAAGAATAAGCCTACATCAATGAGAATGGTTACATCTATGCAAGCAAAGCACACTAGCAAGAAAGGGTGTGTATTGTTTGTAGTTCATATTTCTAGTGATAAAGGAAAGGATGTTTGGGATGTTGAAGTCTTAACTAGGTATCTAATTTTGCAGCAGTTTCAATATGTATTTCCAGCAGTGATTTCAAAGTTACTGCCTGATAAAGAAGTGGACTTTTCTATCAATTTGATATCAAGAGTAACACCAGCGTTGAAGGCGTCGTATAGGATGAGTACCCCAGAGTTGGTGGAATTGAAGTTGTAGCTTAAGGAAATGCTTCTTAAAGGATACATAATGCCAATTGTGTCGCCTTGGGGTGCACCAGTCTTTTTTGTGAAGAAGAAGGATGGTACTATCAGGTTGTGCATTTATTATAGAGATTTGAACAATGTTATAATCAAGAACATGTACCCATTGTCACGGATTTATGATTTGTTTGATCAGATAAAGGGAGTAGCAGTGTTTACGAAGATTGACTTGAGATCAAGATATCATCGGGTATGCATCAAAGAAAAGGACATCTACAAAACCGCATTCCAGACCAGGTATGGGTGTTATGAGTTTATAGTAGTTCCTTTTAGTCTTACTAATGCTCCAACTACTTTCATGTGTTTGCTGAATAATGTTTTGTATCCTTAGCTAGACAAGTTTGTGATAATGTTCATCGATGACATATTGATAAATTCTAAGAATGAGGAAGAGCATGCATAACACATAGTAGTAATGTTAAGATTGACGAGAGAGCATCAGTTGTATACCAAGCTTAGTAAGTGCAGTTTCTTTGGGAAAAATATTCATTACTTGGGTCATGTTTCCTAGGAAGGTATAGCAGTGGGCCCGAAAAATATTAGAGCTATCATTGAGTGGGAAAATCCTAGGAATGTAAATGAGGTCATATAATTCATGGGATTAGTAGGTTATTACAGGAGGTTCATCAAGAACTTCTCACATATTGCCTATCCTTTTACATCTTTGCAGTGAAAAGGGAAGAAGTTTGAATGGACTAGGGAGTGTGCAACTAATTTTGATCAGTAGAAGTATTTGCTTACAACTGCTTTTATCTTTAAGATTGTAGCTCCTAAAAAAGACTTTGTGGTTTGTAGATATGCTTGCAAGAGAGGACTTGGTGGATTCCTGATGCAAGAAGGATAGGTGGTGTGCTATGAGTCAAGGAAAAGTGAGATGAGATCATTCATTAATTCACTCATTCTTTGAGGAAAGGAATGTTGCAAGACAAAGGAACTAGAAATAGTAAGTTGGTTGAGGGCTCGGGGTGACAACTACAAAAGATATTGGTTGCATCTTGTCTAAGATTGGGTGGAGATTCGTCCCCAACACTTTGTTGTGGTCATCAAGATCTGGATAGTGTGACAACTTCATAATCATTAGTATGGCCTATATTCACTGCATGGGTATGTTGTTCTTCTCAAATATTATGGTAATTAATTATGTGTGTTGAATAATAATAGCATAGTTGATGTAATTAGTTTTGTATAAAAAAAAAATTGGGTCATTACACTCCCTTTTGACTTATAATGTCACTCAAGTATTCAACTCAAGAGCCCCCAAAGAACATTTGGAGCATTTCACAAATAATTGGTTGTCTCTCAAGAATTGCAAGGATTTATCAAAATGCTCTATGTGTGATTTGCATACTTCACTATAGATCAAAATATCATCAAAGAATACCAACACAAACTTGTGTAGGAAGGGTTTGAAATCCTTTCTCATGAGGCTCTAGAAAGTGGATGGGGCATTTCAAAAGACAAATAACATCACTAGAAACTCATAATCACCTTTGTGTCTTCTAAAGGATATATTAGGGATGTTTATGGATTTCATCCTAATTTGGAGGTGTACAGAATGTAGGTAAAGCTTAGTGAAAAACTTTCCTCAATTAAATTCAACAAGTAGATAATCATTAATTAGGATGGGAATTTTGTTTTTTATCATCAACTTATCAAGAGCCCTAAAATCATGGTACATGCACCAAATTCCTTCGTTCTTTAACACCATGCCCATTGTTGATGAATAAGGGCTTATACTAGGATGTATGACCCATGCCCCAAAAAATTCTTGAATAATCTTATTTATTTAATTAATTTGTGCAAAAAGGTATTGATAAGGATGTACATTTGGTAGTTTACTTCCTTAGGGGAATTCCCTAGTCATGCTCTCCTCAAGAAGGGGTAAACCCTTTGGTGTCTCAAAAGACATATTGATGTTTATAAAGGACCAACTACAAGTCTTGCTAAATCAATTGTGTAGGATTATCATAACCTATATGGAATTAAATTTGGCAATATTGCAAGAGTGGAATTTCTTTCATAACTTCTACATACGATAAGAGCAGGCTATTTAAGAGGAACTTGCTTAAATACCTTGAAGCATGTGCGTATAATAATTTTTAATGAAACTCATATAGAGTTCTTTGAAATCCATGGTGATTAGTTCCAACTTGTATATCCATTATGTGTATAACATTATATCACAACCACACATATCAATGGTTAATATATGGGTTTTGAACTGATAGTCTGTCATTTGGAGTTGACATTTTCACATCTACCTCCACATTATAGCATACATCTTTTGGAAATCATGATTTGAAAGTTGTGCACTAGGTGTACAATACAATGAGTTTCTTCTATCGCTCTTTCGCAAATGAATTTTGAATACTAGCGCCATCAACTAGGATTACAACTTTCTAGTGCTTGATGTAGCCTATAATTCAAGGTTTGTGGATTCAAAATGTCCAATAATGCATGCAGGGAGATTAAGGGTTCTTCAAAATGAAACAAAGGTTCATTGTCTCACTAATTCAAAATGTTGGTGTTTTCAACATGTAACTTTGGTGTCTCTTCAATAGTTATGTCTTCAATTAGGGCCTAGGTGGTCATTTAAATTTGGAATAATTTATATTCTTTACATCAATGACTTGGAGAATATTTTTCATCACAATTATAGCAAAGTCTTGGTCTTTGGAATTCTACCATTTCCACTAGAAACAAACTTTTTATTTTCAAAGTACAACTAGGAGTTTTTTTTACAAATTATCCTAGAGAGGACGAGTGCAGGGAATGAATGTCAGTTTCTTTTGTATGAACCAATCACCATCTTTACTTCTAAGGCCCTCTAGATTGTTTCTAACCATGAAGAAAGGCACTACATTCTAACTTGAGATTGAATCTCCTCCTTGGGGCCACTAATGAAGCATTACTTATAGCAATAATTTATTAAGTTCTTTGTATGGATGGATGATTGTTCAAACACTACCCTAAATTCGATGACTAAGCATGTTTCGTGTAACTTAGTAAGTCACCCTAAATAATGATTATATATCTGGAAATGTACATGAATATCTTATAAACTAACTCCAAGTGATGTAGTCCATATAGGGATTTTTATGTCATTACGACCATTGTCATCATTCTGAATCTAAATACAAAACCTCCACCTTGAGTTTCATCATGGCATGGGTGATGTCATAGAGAGATAAGTGATGTTCCATCTAGGTGACCTATCATTACAAGTCAAAACCATCGAACTTATTCAATTCCACCTTATGAGAATGATCCCATATCTTGTAATCCATTTTTCTATCACTTTTATGTGAACCTAAGGGTTGTGGGTGGTCACATAATCCCAAGTTAAAGTTTCTTCTCGGTGTGGCGATTCAATGTGTTGTGCAATCAAATGTTGTCCTTCTCGTATTCCTTAAACTAGCATACTTGACAACTTCTTAGTGAACATATTCTTGATGTTGGCTAGGTTTAATTGATTTTTTTTCTCCAACCTCTTAAATCGCATCTCTAATCTTTCTTCTAACCTTTTACATCAGTTTCAAAAGTGTTAAAATTGTCTAAAGTGGAGAAAGTGGTCATATTTTCCATGGAAGTATGAGGTGGTTTATAGGCATTATCCTTCATGGTTGAGATCACTAGAAAAACATATTAGTCTTGACACCAGAAAAATCTCAGGTGTTGTAACTATCTAATGCATGTAAGGCCTAACAATAGTACTCGGCCAAATACCTCAAGGAACTAACTAAAGAGATTCAATTGTGCTCCTAGTCGTACTATTGACTACCCAAGTGCTAGAGAATGGTCTACGCAAGCATTTTTATTGGTATATTGTAACAACACAACTAATTATCTTATCTAAAGCTAGTTTCAATTATACCTGAGAGACTTTCAATACGCCCAAGGCTATGTGAAAGTGAAATTCTTTATATATATCTTATATAATGAAGTACTAGTCAAAGGGGTACCAACTAGGTTTACAAGGATTCCAACAATGTGATTCATGTGAGTATTATTCCTCTATCATAATGTTACCCACTAATGATAAATCATTGTGTCATTTAAAAACATTAGAACACGTCTAAAAAAAATAAAATAAACACACACACAAAATTAAAATTTTATGAGCTCACTAACTCAAACTAAAACTATTAATATCACCATAAAATACTTGTGAAAGGTATGGTTCAATGTTTAAAATGTAAAATTATCAATGTTGACTCAAAATCTAGTATGCCTTGTGAGAAATCTCACAAGACGAGAGCCAAACCAAGATACAACATTGGGGTAGAGGCCATAGTAATCTCAACACTCCACCTCCTGCTCTTTAGTGAAATTCCATCGCAAGGGAGGCTTCCTAGTAAAATTATCCTAAAGGATATTCTAAATCAATAACTCAAAGGTGACAACTCCCATAGGCTCAAACAAGGTACTCAAACTAAGAACAAGGCTCAATTTTATGTAATAAGGGAAAGTGTACCCTAGAAAGAACATATAAAGCAGAGTTTATAACTTAGGGTTCCAATGATGTGATGCAAAAAGAGAACAATTATGAATATAATACAAAGAAAAGTTTTTTCTAGAAAGATATTATCAGCAAAAAATAGTAGAAAAACTTCAATTAGACCTAAGTTGAAACCTTAACGCAATATTACAGTTATTTATACTACAATTTCCTAGAGTTTGTGACGTCAACGCTAAGGAGGTTATTCCAACCATGAAAAATGCAATATTTAGGTGAAATAAGCTCCAACAAATAGTATTAACCTCAAAATATTCCAACACTTCAACCCTAGTTGAATTTAGCCTCAATCCTTAGCCCTATTGACTTGCCTTAAAGAACCAAATTAGGTGAGAAAAGAGAAAAACAATATTTTTTTTAGTTTTGACCACCTTCGTGGATTTCGGTTCCTTTTAACTACTTAGGTTATGGCTTCTAAGGGAAATTTTACTATGGAAATATCAAATCCTGGAAAGGAGTAAGATGGAACCCTAAGTTTTCTCTTTAAAACCCTAGCTATCATTCAACATGGGGATAAAAACTAGAGAAAATCTCTTTGGGAGGTTCTCTAAGAAAGTTCAAAATTCTTAATTAAAACATGCAACATTTTCACAAAGAATTTTATATAATAAGCGTTTAAAAGTATATGAGAATACTCACAAGACGAGAACCAAACCAAGATACAACATTGGGGTAGGGGCCACAGTAATCTCAACACTCCACCTCCTGATCTTTAGTGAAATTTCATCACAAGGGAGGCTTCCTAGTAAAATTCGCCTAAAGGATATTGTAAATCAATAGATCAAAGGTGATAACTTCCATAGGCTCAAACAAGGTACTCAAACTAAGAACAAGGCTCAATTCTATGCAATAAGGAAAAGTGTACCCTGAAAAGAACATATAAATGAGAGTTTATAGCCTAGGGTTCCAATGATGTGATGCAAAAAGAGAACAATTAGGAATATAAGACAAAGAAAAGGTTTTTCTAGAAAGATATGATCAACAAAGAAGAGCATAAAAACTTCAATTAGCCCTAAGTTGAAACCTTTACGCAAGATTACATTTATTTTCACTAGAATTGCCTAGGTTTTGTGACGTCAACCCCAAGGAGGTTATTCCAACCATGCAAAATGCAATATTTATGTGAAATAAGGTCCAACAAATAGTATTAACCTCAAAATAGCCCAATGCTTCAACCCTAGTTGAATTTAGCCTTAATCCCTAACCCTATTGGTTTGCCTTATAGAACCAAATTAGGTGAGAAAAGAGAAAAACGATATTTTTTTGTAGTTTTGACCTCCTTCGTGGATGTTAGTTCCTTTTAACTACTTGAGTTATGGATTCTAAGGGAAATTTTACTATGGAAATATCGAATCTTGGAAAGGAGTAAGAGGGAACCCTAAATTTTCTCTTTAAAACCCTATCTATCATTCAACACGGGGATAAAAACTTGAAAAAATCTCTCTATGAAGTTCTCTAAGAAAGTTCAAAATTCTTAATTAAAACATGCAACATTTTCACAAGGAATTTCATATAAAGATAAGCATTTAAACATGGAATATAGAAACAGTAACAAGATGCATTGCATACAATAATCATAAAATATATTCAATCAAAAAAGTACTCACAAAATGTAAATGAACAATCCTTATTTATCCAAAAATGATGTTTCCACAACAAGGGCTAGTTCCAATAGAAAAAATCCTTAAAAATCACATCTCCACAAGATTAGTGAGGTACAAGAGCTAGACCAAATATCTAAGAGATGCCAAAATAATCCACCAGTGATGATACTAAATAGAAATGGAGTGATCGTCTATAAATATGAGTTTTATCACTCATTTAACCTCTAAAAACCCCTAAACAAGTTTTATAATGATTAAACATAAAGTAAACCTTGGGTTACAAGCCAACCCACTAGTTCAAACATGAAATAATTGTTGAGAAATAATTTTTTATTGATGTCAAAGGGATTTCTAGCTGTAGAATAAAAGTGCATAGGCTTAAAGAGGAGTTTTATCCCTTTCTAAAGAGTATTTTCATGCTTCCTAATTCCTCTTCATTGTATAGAAATGAATTTTCTAAGTTGGAAAACCATTTTCCAAGCTGTCCCAACATGAACAAGTCGGCCCCAACTCCAATAGATATGTCAGTTAAATTTGGTGATTGAACAAGTATAAATAAGTGTCATCCCTCCTCCAATTTGGTCAGCAACTCGTCAAGAAAGAGAGAAGTAGAACTAAGTGAAGAAATACAAGAATAATACCATGGATTAAGGATGAATAAGGTTCATATCTCACAAGCCTAAAGAAAATTTAAAGGGCGTTTCATTTTTTTATGCTTTGTATCAAGGGTTATTGGAGCCTTTTTGGATGAGGTTCTTAGAGCATATTTGTGAAATAATTCGTCCTATCGCTGGAATAGAATTTGTGATTTCTTTTGAGTAGACCTTGACCTATACATTGAACATAAATCGACCTATGAGGAGACCTCAAACCTATGGAGTTTCAACCTACATTTTTAATTATTCTCAGACCTAAGGAAAAATAGAGCTTGGACCTGTGAGAAGACCTCGGACCTTTGGAGTTTTAGCCTACACTTGTGATGATTCTTGGACCTCAATAAATATAAAGCTTGGACCTGTTGAGGAGACTCATATCTGTGGAAATTTGAAACCATGTTAAGAACAAAACTTGTTCCCTTGTGACAGAATTTTGAAGCAAACTCGACTTTGATTTAGGAGTAGATCTTGGACTAAAATTAGCTATGTTTTTGGCCAAATATAAAAATATTTTTTAAGTTAATATTGATACTTGAAGTGTGATCTTGGAGAGTCTTTTGAGGTGACATTTTAAGTATACTTTGGATTAGTTCGTTGAAGAGTTTTATTGGAAAAATCTTGAAGCTTTTTTAGCACACCTAGACCAAACTTTGAAGTGTTTTTAAGAGAAGATTTTGGATCTTGTTTGAAAAACTTAAAGAAACTTCTTGGAGTATACTTGGATATGTTTTGAAGATATCCCTTGAGCCTTCCTGAGATATTTACGAAGCTACTTATGGAGCATTCTTGAAGCCTTGTTGGAGGAGACTTTTGGAGCAGTTTTTAGAGACTTATATGTTAAAATGTAGCAAGAAAAGGCTTCATTTGACTTTTTCCTTAGTCAAATGGAGAAATTTGATTTCCACATTAGCATGATGACTTAGATTGTAGCTAGTTGGAGTTTCATGGCTTTGTCTTCTAGTTAAGTCAGTAAATTTGATTTTAGGCTAGAAGTAGAGTTGTGCATGGGTTGATTGCTAAGATTTAGCAATCTAGTGGAGATATTGTTAGTTAAACTCAGGTAATTAATTTTAGTGTTTAGTGGAGTCAACAGGAATTTAGTTAAGTAGTTATAACATTTTTTAACTCACTAATATCTCAGTTGATCAATCTAATAAAAATAAACCCGACATGCATGCAATTTGAATTGTCTGCTTGGAGTGGAGGAAAAGGCACATTGTAATTATCCATTGTATACAAGTTGAGGGTACAAGGTTTTTGCATTCAATGGGTGGTCAATTCCTTCAGAATTTGCACAAGGAAATAGGGATTTATCCTATTTTTATGGGCTAATTTCTTCCAAGATTTGCAAGTAAATAGGAGGATAGAAGAGGCCTATTTTGGCTAAGTGTTGGTCAAAACAAGTCAGTGAGTAGGAGATCGAAATTCCAGTGCAAGGTGTGCTTCAGGATCAAAGCAAGACATTATAATTGATCCATATTCTCATCTGAATTAATCAAAGCAATGGAGGGGATTTTCCCAGATGGGTTCCCCTGTAAAATCATTGTGTTCCTTTAGTTTTGATGGTTGCATGTTATTGCATGTGTTTCTATCGTGTGTTTTATTTTCTGCAGAATTGTACAGGAAATTTATGTATCTTTATTTTAGTTCGCATTCATTAGAAATAGTAAATTTATTTCAATTTCTACATGTTATCATAGCACTGGAAGACTACATACGAACCTTGTTACAGATCTTCTCTCAGAGAAATTTCAATTTGCAAAGTTTTTGGTGTCGATTCTCTTCAATGCAGGAAATCGATTTCATTATTAGTAGTAAATTTATTGCAATGTATACATGGTATCAGAGCATCAGAAGACTACATAGAAACCTTTTTCCAGATCTTCTCTTGGATAAATTTCAATTTGCAGAGTTTTTGGTGCATATTCTCTTTCAATAGATTGAGGCTTGAATATGCATTGGAGGGCACCTCGAATTTTTGAGCTTGGAAAGACAAGATGAAATTTGTCTTGGATGGCAATGGAGTATGGTAATATACACAAACTAATATTCTGAAACTAACAGCATCATATGCATAAGCAATTGCTTACTTGAAGAAAGACACAGCATAGGTCGGGAGGATTATTCTGGAGGGTGTCAAAGATCATGTGTTTTCAAACTTGCATGGAATGGAGACTCATTTTGAAATGTGGAAAACTCTCATAGATCTATTCCATAGCAACATTGATTCCAAGAAATTAGCATTGACAAATAAACCTAAGAGCATTCGAATGCAGAAAAATGAAACCATTCCACAATACCTATCCAGATTCACTCAGGTTCGAGATGAACTTGGAGGAGTAGGATAAAATGTGCCATCATTTGAACTTGTGAGCTTAGCACTCCTTGGCCTTCCTAAATCCTGTCACATCTATCAGGATTCATTTAATGGAAGAGACAAGCTACTAAATTGGGAGATACTTTGGGCTAATTTGGTGTAGGAGGAGATTAGAAGAAACACCAGAGATGGTGTCACAGTCAGAGCTGAGGAATACAAATTTTCCTTGGCAGGAAAGGGAAATAAATCCAAGGAAAAGAAGGCCCAAGGTGAGGAAGAATATAGCGAGAACTAGGGCAAGAAGAAGGACCTTAGAAAAATTAAATGTTTTCACTGCCATGAATATGGACATTATGCAACCAAGTGTTTGCAAAATAAATCTAGGGAGAATCCTATAGGAGGAGCAGGAGTTCATGCCCTTGCATCACAATTCAAATTGGATTCCACCCTCATTGCATGCATGGAAAGTATTGTACGACGAAGTGTATGTCACTCAGATTTTGGTCCCTCATTTCATATGAAATGAAGCAAGGAGTTCTTCAACAGCCTGGAGGAGAAGGACCTCCAACTACACATAGAACTTGGAGATGATGGGAGGTATAGTACCAAAGGGATTAGTATTGTCACCTTTAATAGAGATTTAGGCTCCCATATTCACCTGAAAAATGTAATGTATGTGCCTAGGCTGAAGAAAAATTTGATTTTTATAGCTATATTTTAAGACAGAGGTTATGATGTGGTGTTCAGTAAGGGGAAATCTTATCTAAATCATGTTGCTACTAGACAAGTAAAACAAAATATTGTTAGAGTGAAAAATCTCTACAAGCTAGAGGTGGATGCATGTGTTGCATTGAGCATCAAAGCATAACATGTTCATTGTCAAGACTTGAAAATCATGCAGGAGATCACCCCAGAACTTCCAAAATGCACAATTGACCAACATGATGTTTTCAAGGGATAGACTCTTGGAGACTATGTTAGAGCCTCCTTCCAGGGCTGAGATAACAGAGATGGAGCCATATTGGAGCAAGTCCATTCAGATGTGTGTGGACCAATTTTTTACAGTCTTAGTTGCAAAACACATGTATTATATAATTTTCATAGATGGATTTTCCCGCAAGTGTTGGATCCATTTTATGAAGATGTTGGATCCATTTTATGAAGAAGAAATATGAAGTGTTTACAAAATTTGTTGAATTAAAAGCATTGGTTGAAAATGATACTTTTCACAAAATTAAATCCCTGAGAAGTCATAATGGAGGAGAATTTGTGTTTAATGCTTTCAAATAATTTTGTGCCAAGGACGGAATTAGAAGAGAATTGATTGCACCCCAAAAAACACAGAAAAATGGGGTTCTAAAGAGGAAATAACAGAATCATTGTAGGAGTTTCAAGAGAAATGTTGCATGATTAGGGGTTGCCACTATATCTATGGGAAAAAGAATGCAATGCAACAGTATATTTTCAAAACCAGAGCCCTCACAAAATACTTGGCATGACCACACTTGAAGAATATTTCTCTGGGAGGAAGCCAGATGTATCCCATTTTTGAATTTTTGGAGCTAAAATCTATTGTCGTGTCTCCAAGGATAACAGGAAAATGTTGGAGCCTACAGTCAAGATGGGGTTATTTCTAGGATACACAAAGACACCTCATAACTATCGGGTGTATTTTCTTTCACTCAAGATGACAGTGATGAGGAGAGATGTAATATTTGATGAGAAGAAAGGTATGAGAAGCTCTCTAGAGTGAGAGATGAGTGTTTCACCAAAGGAGGAGCCTCAATCAGAGCTTCGGGATGTTGTGGAGCATCCACATGTGGAGAATAAAAAAGGAGGCATCCACTCAACCAAAATATTCCAAAGAGGGGACGAAGAGAAACAGAGAGGTTGATTGGTTGGGAGCATGTGGGAGCTCCTACATCCTTGTGCAGGAAGAGGATATCACCATACAGGTATACTAGTTATATGGCACTTATGAAAGAACTCATTGATTTTTAGCCTTCTTCATTTTGAAGAGGCGGTTTCCCAACTAGTGTGGGTAGATTCCATGGTGGAGGAGTACGGCTCCATCATGAAGAAAAATGTATGGGAGGTGGTTTCAAGACCATAGAACAAGTCATTGGTTGGTTCCAAATGGATATACAAAGTGAAACATGTAGCTGATGGAAGTATCGAGAAGTACAAGGCCATATTTGTGGCCAAAGGCTTCTCTCTAGTAGAGGGAGTTGATTATGAGGAGAAATTTGCCCCTGTGGCAAGATATTCCTCCATCAGAACCATTCTAGAATTAGTTGCACAGATGGGGTAGAAGATCCACCACATGGATGTGAAGACTGCCTTCCTCAGTGGAGTGGTTGAGGAAGAGATTTACATAGAGCGTCCTGAGGGGTTTAAGACATTTGACAGAGAGACACAAGTGTGTAGACTCGGGAGAGCCCTTTATGGTCTCAGGCAAGCACCCTATTCTTGGTACACTCGGATAAACACATATCTTAGTGGATTTGGCTTCAGCAAGACATTGTAATTAATCCATATTATCATCTGAATTAATGCAAAGCAGTAGAGGGGGGTTTCCTAGTTGGATTCCCCTATAAAATCATTGTGTTCCTTGTGTTTTGATGGTTGCATATTATTGCATGTATTTCTATAGTGTGTTTTCCTTTCCACATAATAGTAGAAGAATTTTTTGTCTCTTGAGTTTAGATAGACTTCATTAGCAGTAATAAGTTTCTCGAAATTTATACATTTTGGAGGAGCCTATAAAGTCAATCTTTGAAGCAGACTTTGGAGAACCTTTTGGATCAAGCCTTTGAAGCCACTTGAAGATATATTGAAGCAAATTTTTTTTAGGTTTATTTGAAGTATTTTGAAAGTTTAGAGCCTAAGAGGATTGGTGTCCTCATTGAGACCAGGTTGGTGCATGGATTTGAGTCAAAGGATTGCAATCCTCATTCAAGGATAGAGCTTTAGATATTTTTTTGTATAGGTTGGATGCTGAATTTTGTAAAAGAGGATTGGAGTCCTCATTATCTTCATTAATAAAATTATTTTCTTGTTAGGTTATGTTCTAGATTAACTTGTGATAAAATCTTAACTAGCATAACGTAAAAATTGGAATAAATATTGATTCAACCGCTTCCCCCGCCCCCCCACATTATTTCCAACTAATGGTATCAAAACTAGCTTCTTTAAGATAAACCTAACAGCTAGTACAAGGATTTTTGAATCACAATGGCTAGTAAATATGCTAGGGTCCCCCAATTTGATGGAACATTTTTTTCCTTTTGGAAGGACAGAATGAAGTAATACTTAATGCCTCTTGGAGTTAAGGTTTGTAAATCTGTCATGGATGGATACAAAATCCCATCTCCTCTACCAACAAACCCGGACAATAAAAAAGCATATTTGACAAATACCAAAACTTTGAATTATATAGCTCGTGGTTTTTCATATTCACAATTCACCGAAGTTATGGGTATTGAAATAGAAAAAGATATGTTGGATAAGGTTGTCAATATTTATGAAGGAGATGACAAGGTCAAAAAGGAAAATATTCAAACCTTTAGAAGGAAGTTTGAAAGTCTCAAGATGAATGATGAAGAATAAATTGTTGTTTACTTCCTTCAATTATATGAGGTAGTCAGCTCTCTCAGAGGACTAGGTGAAAAATTCAATCAAAATATGATTGTCCAAATGGTCTTAAGATCCATTCCAGATCATTTTAATGCCAAAGTTTGTGTCATATAAGAACTAAAATTTTGGACTCTTTATCAATGGATGAACTTCATGGAATTTTCACTACATATGAGGTGAGTTCAGGAATTCAAATCATAAGGAAGTTGCATTCAAGGAATCCAAGACAAGGAAAGAATTATGATTGCAACGGTGATGATTCTTATATTGAAATGGCACAATTTTTCAAGAAGCTAAAGAAAGGATTGTTGAAAATGGCAACAATAAATGCTATAAATAGCATTTTAGGTACCAATGTTGGATATAGAAACAAGGAATGATAAAATAGAATTTCTAAAAATAGCATTTTGGGATAGATTCCAATTTTAGTTAGTCCTTGAACTAAAATTGAGAATTAAAATTTGAATTTGATCTTAGCAGTTGTTTGAAAAATAAATAATTAATTCATATTGAGTTAATTAGTTGGAGAAAATCAAACATGAAGTCTATGTGAAGACATGCAACAGTTTTCCCTTTGATTGAGGAAGTTATCCCTTAATTAAGGAGATCAGGATGAGTTGTACTTTGAGTTGTAATTAGTTAGCTCAGTTAACTGATTTAAGTTCAGTTAGATTAGTTCCAACAGTTTGTGGAACTGATTGTGAGTTCAATTAGTTAATGCATGCATGCATGTAACTGTTGTACTTCAAATAACTGAGTATTCTCTCATAAATAACTCATGTATGTCAGTTCAGTCAGAGACCTAATTGAGATCAGAGGAAGGGGCAATGTACTATGAGTTGGAGGATTTTTCCTATAGAGGAAACTCATCCATGCAGAAGGAATTATCTCCTTTAGGATTGCGCAGTTATTTATGAGTTTGGTGAGTTGTGTGAGAAGTGAATTCGCACAGGTGGCAGCATTGGACCCAAAGAGAAATTGCGCAAGGAAATAGGAGGCTTGGAGGGAAAAGGAGAAGGTTTGTGAGAAGCCTTTGACTGTCTATGAGCAGCAGTTGGATTGTACTAAGAGCAGGATACCTTATGAGCTAATGCTTTGTGTAATCCGGACATATTTCCACTTGTATGATAACACAGAGATCAGAGTTTTTAGCTGAGGATTTCCCCAGAGTATTCTTCTATGTTTCATGTGTATGATTTCTTCTTCTCTGTTATATGTGTTATGATTGATCTAGCTCAAATGGATTAAGCTTCCGCAAAGTTTGATTGTAGAAGTAGATCTAGTATTTTTCTTTAGTATATTGCATTATCAGGTGATCTACAGTGGGAATTTCTATAAGGATCCCAACTCAAAGTTAAGTTACCTATCATTTTCTATAGATGTGGTAAAATAATACATTATCTAACAAAGGGTCCTTTTAAAGATGACAGTGATCATGAGGATGACGCTTAGAGAAGAAATTTCAAGAGGAAAGGCTCAAGCAACAAAAAAAATTTCACCAAGCAAGACAATGATAACTGATGAAGAAGAAGAATATGGTGGAAGCAAGAAGAATGAATTCCAAAATAAGTGGAAATATGGAAGAATTATTGATTAGTGCCATCGAAAAAAATGAGAGGCTCTGGAAAAAAGAATGTAAAGTTATCTCGGGAAATCATCTCTCTCAAAACCGAGAAGGAAGAAGCTAAAAGCATAGAAGAAGTATTAAGAAATAAACTAAAGGAAAAGGAAGATATTTGTAGAAACTTAGACACAAAATTGGTATCTTTAAAAAGAGAATTGGACAAGGCCAACAAGAATATGAAGAGTTTACAAACCTTGGCCCAACATACTTAGCTTCGAAAGGCCACCACATGATAAATCTGGACTTTGCTATACAGGAGAATCCACCAATTCTCAAGGAGACACCAATGGTCATCATGAAGAAAAGCCTAGAATTTTTGTTTATGTCATTAAATAACCTCATCTAAATAGCTCTTTAGAAAACAAATTTCATTCAAGAAATGAGAAGCAGTCCCTCCACGAAAGGAATATCCCATCAAGGCAAGACTACACCAATAGGTATCAAACTATTTGTTTTGGCAATTGTTTATATTGTAAAACATTTGGTCATTAGGAAAAACATTACAAGGCACATAGGAATTATCATCAAAACAATATTATTGACATCAAGAGGAAAAATCAAGTCAAGACTTATAATTCTTTGGCCCCTCTTTCAAAGTATAGCCTAGAATGTAGTAAATGCAACAATCTAGGTCATGAAGCACAAAATTACCCATTAAATCCAAAAGAAACAATGTGGAGAAAGAAGACTAAAGCAGCTACCTTTGAGAGGTGCAACCTAGCCTTGTATGCTCATAAAAAGTGACAGGTGACTAGAAAATTTTCATATCACTAAGCACAGAAAAAGGATGAAAATGTTACCTTTGGAGACAATGGATCTACTAAAATTGTTGGGAAAGGCATAGTGAGTCTCATCAATGACAAGGGGAAAGCATAGAATGATGTATATGCTTAAGGACTCAAGCATAATATTTTGATTGTCATCCAAATATGTGATTAGGGACATGACCACATCTTTTGGTCGAAGGGTTGTGAGATAAGGAGATAATCTTTAGGAAAAATAGGTAGGAGGGGAGTAAGAACAATAGATAATGTGTACATTCTAATTGGAATTCAAGAAGAAAGTTGTTACATGAGTCAAGTAAATGAAAGTCTGTTGTGGCACAAGAATTTGGGACAACTAAGCTTATAACTTGATGAAGATTATCAAAACTCAAGCAATAAGATATATCCTCGGAATCATAAAGCCAACAAATTTTATTTATGCACCATTTCAACATGGAAAATAAATCAGGACCAGCTTCAAATCAAAGGAATGTTCGACATCAAATCCTTCAGAAATAATTCATGCAGATCTATGCAGTCCAACTAGAACTCCAACTCTACAAGGAGAAAGGTACTTCATTTTATTTATAGATTATTATACTATAATTATGTGGGTATTTTTCATAAGATATAATTCAGAAGCATTGTATTGTTTTAAAACTTTCAAAGCGATAGTTGAAAATTAAAGTGAGTTGAAGATCAAATGCTTAAGAATGAATAGAGGTGGAGAATTTAGCTCAGGATAATTCAATTAATCCTGTGAAAAATATGGAATCAATAAAGAAATTTATGTTTCTAGGACTCCACAACAAAATGGGGTAGTAGAAAGAAAGAATAGATTTGTACAAGAGACTACAAGAACAATGTTGTTGCAAGCTGACTTACAGGGTAAATTCTAGAGGGAGGCAGTTGGGGAAGCATTCTATATCATGAAAAAAGCTAAAATACGAGTAAACAACGATAAAACTCCATATGAAATATGGAAATGAAAGTTTGCATCTATGAAACACTTCAGAACATTTGGAAGCAAATATATTAAGAAGATTAGTGATGATTCACTAAGAAAATTTGGTTCACATGTTGACGAAGGATTTTTCTTTGGATACTCACTAAGAAGAAATGCCTACAAATGCTACAATAATCGTTTATGGAAGATAATTGAAAGCATTGATGTAAACATAGATGAGGCTCTTCATGGAAAAAAATTGTTCAAACCAATGAGAAAGACCCTATTGTAGTTGCTGCAACACCCTCCAAAATTTTGGCTTGCACTAAAATTTTGGAGCCTTCCTTGGTCTTTTTCTTGATTGTTGCAAACACTCAAGCTCATTTTATGAGATTTCTTGAAGTTATTTGACCCATTTTTCTTATTAGATTAGCTGTCATATTTTGGCATATTTAATTGTTATGTAATGTTTGCGAGCCTTTTCTGGTGGTTTCAAAGGTTTGTCTTTGTGTAAATGAGTTTTCCTAACCATGTAAACTTTTGTTGCACTCATACATAGAGTCTTGAGTGTTGTCGCACAAGTGTCATCACGATCGTCCTAAATTCTATCTTAATTGTTGCGCTTGTTGCATCTTGTCATTGCAGTCACACAGAGGGGAATGCTTTCTTTGTTCATTCTAATTATCTATGTTGTTGTGTCATCAAAGTATGCTAAGTGTGTGATAATAGTTCAATTCCATTATGATTCCATCTCCCTTCCCACACTTATCCATTTTCAGAAATTCTTCTCGACCAGGCAACTTAGCTTCACGAGGCACTAACTGAGCTATTCACTACACAGTCTCAGCCCTCATTGATGTGACCTTTCTTCTTGTAACTGTACAGTCACTATCGCTTTGAATAACCCTAGAGTCCAATAGTCCCATTTAACCCCTAGAATTGCGCATTTATGCCTCCTGGTCTATCTTGAACTGCACAATTCACACCTTCAACCCTCAAGATCTCCCCTTACTTGTTGGAACTGTACAATGCGTAGAGATCCTAGCCTCCCTTGGCCTCGACAACTACACAAATGCTTCCTCTAGTGCCCTTCCCTAGCCTCCAGAAACTGCGAAAATATGTCCTCCAGACCTCTCTACTACCTAGTCCCCCTTGCCTCTTGAAACTACGTAGTTGGTCCTCCCAGGGCCCCATCCCACAGCAGTCACTACCTAATTGAACTGCGTAATTCTAACCCTTAGTGGGCACTGCGCAATTTTTCCACACTAAGGACTATGCAGAAAATTTCCTCAGTCAAGCCTGAGTTTCCCTCTGGGAAATCTCAGTGATCAAGATCTCTCCATGTCAATTGGAATTGTGCAATGTGCAATCATTGAGCCCTTCCTCCTAGTCTTTGACTTGTCCTAGGCTCGATTCATGGATAATAATGCATCATCTTAGACTAGGGAGTTTTCATATTGATGTTGTCTCGTCATGAGTGAATTGCAGGATTGGGTACACTATCAAGTCATGTTGAGATGATGAAGAAGGAGAAGAAGGAGGGAAGCATTGCTAAATACTCACTTGTAGTTGAACCTACGAATGGACCTGTAAAGAGCAAGAAAAGGGACACAAGTTTGCAACCACCTTCCAAGACTAAATATCATTGAATAACCCGCATCACCAAGCTATGGAGAGGAGAGGAGAAAGCATATCCAAGAACACATCTAGCACTCAGTAGCAATATTGACTTGACATTGCCACATAATTAACCCATTACATGTTAGCAATTTCATGTCAATTCAAGTCATGAGTTGTCATATGCCACATCACTAGTGTGGACCACGTATATTATAATCAAATGTATTGAAAAGTGGGAGTCCAAAGGACGCACATGAATATGAAGAGTCATGTAAGTTGAAAATTCATAGGAAGTTGAATAGTCATGAGAGTAGTCAAAGAGTCATAAGGAGGAAGCATCACCCCTTGGTTATATATACCCCCTCATTGTATGAGCAAAAGACTTTTCACCTTGGCTCCTCCCGAAGGGCATTAGAGAGATCATCTAGTTCTTTGAGGAGCAAGGAGTGGCTCCAATGTACCACTACTAGGGATAGTGATGTACAATGAAAATATGTGTCTTGGACATTTTTCTTAATAACAGAAGCCTTTTAAGGCCATCACATTCTTCATGCATGGACTATGAATATTTGTAAGACTATTCTGTGGACATCTGTATTCATGTTTTCTTTCACATGTACTAAGATAGTTGAACTATTTCAATTATTTTAGTGCTTATCTTATTGAGAATGTGTTGTAATGGTTTGTATCATTGTCCCATCCTTGTGGACTATTCCGTGGGATAGTAGACAAGTCATTCCTTGTTTGTTGGCTATAACGATCGTTGCATCCACTATGGATTATTTCACTAGATGTTAGACATATATTTCCTTATTTGTTGGTTGTAATGAACATCGCATTCGTTGTGGACTATTCTACTAGATGTTAGATGGGTCCTTCTTGTTCATGTGTCTATTCCTGAGTGATACTATTACCTCTCACTTAGAGAATCATTTTTCTCTCCCCTTTTGCAGTAGAATAACTTCGACACAGTTTCATTGCACACTCACCAAGCACACTCCCCTTGCTTTTCGAAGATACCATTACATCACTCCCTTGTGTTGACAGCTAGAGCCAAGGAAAATATTTGAGGATTTGGAAACTGGGATTTTATACCGGATGGGACACCTACACTAAACAATGTGAGGTCTGATTGGGACTTCATATCGGGGAGATCCCCTTAATGTTGGCAGGTCCAGCACTGTCAACATTTTTGGTGCTAGAAGGAGTGTAGCCAGTATTTTATGGCTGATAGACCCACAGACACCACTAATCCATCTTATGGTCAAGGTAGCAATGTTCATTCCATCTCCCCTACTCGTACTTATGAATTTGATGACTCTTCCCAGCCCAGTCCTGAATGTGAAATCTCGTATGATTAGCTTCAGGTCATCCACCCCATCACCCGTCAATTTGCAAAACTTGTTGGATTGATTCCGGGAGTAATCAGTCTTCCATATTCTCAAAAGAAGAAAAAGACCACCCCCACAAGGATAGTAGTCTCATTCGTTGAAGAAGTCGTCCTCGCCACTCTTGAAGAATTAGTAGACGTTGTGGAAATGAAAGAAGACTCCACTCTTTCAAGGAGTTAACAGAGGCAACCACTTACTCTCAGGTTCAACTTTTGGTGAGACAGGTGGAGAAGAAGAGGAAGAGAAACCATTAGATTCCCAAAAGAAAGAGGAGGAAAATGAAGAGGAAGACATGGC
Organism: Pinus taeda; assembly: GCA_000404065.3. Lineage (NCBI taxonomy): Eukaryota > Viridiplantae > Streptophyta > Pinopsida > Pinales > Pinaceae > Pinus > Pinus taeda. Next base: position 127,846 of record APFE030170886.1, on the reverse strand, counting down.
AAAGAAAATCTATATTGGATGAATCAGGGCCCACTGGCACTACCAGGTGTCCTATACAAGATTCCAAGGCATGCAGAGAACCTCTTGACAAAGTATGACCCTGATAAGACAGTGAAGGTTGAAGATCACTTAGACAAATTTTACCTACATTTGCGGACACTTCAGGTATGTTACGATGATGTTTCATGCAGACTTTTACCATGTACCTTGGATGGTAGAGCATTTGTATGGTATCATATCCTTCCTCCAAACTCCATCCATAATTGGAGGGGATTCAAAAAGATATTTCTTGTAAAAATTCTTGAAGATAAGACCCCTACCATGTTATTGAAGGAGATGGGTAATCTTAAGATGGAGCAAAATGAAAAATTTAAATATTTCAATCAGAGGTTCAATCGCATCTTGAACAAATCTTTCGACAACACAAAACCTGATGACTCCATCCAATAGATTATTACACGTCTACCTTGCCAGAAATAATGTGCAATTTGTATATCAAAGTACGAGACAAACATTGACAGAAAATATGAAGAGGCTATCATCATTGAGAAGGAATTGTGAGTTATTGGAGTCATCTCAAATGATTAATCAAAAAAAGATTCCATGGACACGAGTAAGAGGTATCAGGCCTCCATGAGCAAGGCTAAGGAGAAAGAACCGAATGATCTTGAAAGCCTGACTCATCTCGTTAAGTTCCTAACCACTGATCTAGCTGAACCCAAACAAAGGACAAGCGAGACTACCGTGAGCAGCAAGCCCCCCAAGTTCTTGTTTAGAAGAAATTCAACTTCCGACAGCAGCAACAATCAGCCAGCAAAGTCTACGCAGAGTTCCAGTGTTGTCCTGAATATTGAAAACTGAATTATCACGGATTTGTATTGCATGTTTCATAATGAGAATCATTCAGAAAATGTGTGCCCGTAGTGGAACCAATGCATGAGAAGAATGGTTGCACAATTTTTTGATTCATTCATAGTTGAGAAGTAGGCTTAGCCTGATGAAGAGAAGGAATAATTTGTTGCAGTTGATGAAGCCCTAAGCATTGGGCATGCAATGGACATGTATCATTATGTTCTCATAGCCAAAAAGAGTATTGTCGATAATAAGCCTCCGAGTGATGGTTTTGACCAGAAGCATAGAAACTGATACAACTTAAGAATCCAAGGGTTGACTGTCATGAATGAGGTGCCAAAACAAAAATTCAAAAAAAACTTGTTAAGGAAACTCGATCCACCAAATAACTTAGCGCAGAACACTCAGAGCAAGTCCAGGAAAGCATCCTCAACAAAAAATGTTTCCAACGGTAGTAAGGATAGAGCCATCCCTCTAGAAACCACAAACCAAGTTCCATCCCTAGACACCTTGGTCAGTCTTCCCACTATGGGTTATAACATTGTAGATGATATGAAGAAGGTTCGCGCAAACATCTCCATGTTATAACTCACAAAGATCACAAGACAATGGGACATCCTTCTACAGGAACTTTGGAAAACCTCTTCAATTAATTCCACCTCTTTGGACAAGGGATCTAGTAAGTCTCCTGACACACTCACATTTGTACTTAATGCACTCATTATGGATGCAAACACACTCTAACCATCATTCTTGTTAGCATTCGAAATCTTTAATTTCAATGAACACAATTTCTTGGTTTGTTCAAGTGCATCGGTGAATGTCATGCCACTATCTGTTTCCAAGAAGCTCAATGTTGAATGGGAAAGGGAAGATTCACAGATTATTTAGCTAGAGAGAACTCATGTCTGGTAAATTGGTGAACCCAGAGATGTTATCATCTGTTTATCATCTGACAAACAAGTTCACCAATGTATCAAGCAAGCTTCAAGGATAGTTTTACAGAGATTGGCCACACCTATGGCTTCCGTATAGGGGCAGGAACAATCAGATTTGGGTAGAATCAGAGAGATAAATGAAGCACACGGTGACTCCCATGAACGAATATAATGAGCCAATGGGTTTCATAGAACTATTATTTGGCAATTATTTTCTGGAAACAAATTTGGGGTATTATCTTGCAGAGCCATCCCCGGTTCCACAAAACACACAGTTGGATCTCCTTCCATGTCCAACTAGCGATATTGAACTTTGTACAATTAGTACTGGTAGTAGTAGTAGTAGTAGTACTAGTTCAATCAGTAGTCCTTGTACATATGATATGTGAAATATGTATTTCGATGGATCCGAGACACAAGAGGGCTCTAGAGCTGGTTGTATTTTAATAGACCCGTTACAGAGAAAACATTTGATCTCTATCTGCCTGGAATTTTAGTCCACGAATAAAACTGCATAGTACGAAGCATTCGTCTTGGGCTTACAAAAGGCCATCGACCTCAACATTTCCATTCTGAAAGTGGTAGGTGACTCATAAATCGTGGTGCGTCAAGTATGTAACACCATATATTTTGTGTCACCTCATCTTAAAATTTATTAACAAGAGGTATGGAAACTCATCTCACACTTCCAAGTTTTTAATATTATTACAATTCCAAGAATGTGTAATGCAGCTACAGATTCCTTAGCAATGCTAGGATGTCACCTTTAAGGGACAGATTTTCTTTTGAAATTTTGCATAAACCTTTGATAATATCACTAACCTACACATTTTTTTATGACAACCAATATATATTGTATTTTATGGTGAACGTTGGCGTGTTTAAAGACGTAGTGATCGACAAGGATGAGCACGAAAAGGCACTGCAGGATGCAGCCAATGCAAGTAAAGGGAACCTCATACCCAAGGGTGTGGTATCATTAGAGAAGTTGTATGGTCTATAGAACCGCTTTTGGGGGCCCATTAATGCCAAGACCCAAAGTTCCACGTCGTTGCATGAGAAAATAAAATTAGGAAATGAGAAATATCTAACGCATGTCAATCCCGGTACTTGTTACACACCACAAGAGTGGAAAGCCTTCATTCTCTTATATAAGCAGTACCGTGATGTCTTCGATTGGACGTGTGATTAACTCAAGACATATGACACATGAATCATCCAACATGTAAAACCAATCAAGGAAGGGGTCGAGCCATTCCAACAAAAATTGAGGAAAGTTCATCCAACGCTTGATCCCCTCATACAAAAGGAGTTAAGAAAACTATTGGATGCTCAGATCATCTACAAGGTGCAACATTCAACGTGGGTATCAAACTTTGTTCCTATGAGAAAGAAGTCTGGGCAGATCCGCTTATGTGTAGATTTCTGCAATCTCAGTTACACTCGGAAAAGGATAACTACCATGTGTCATCCATGGAGAAAATACTGCAAATAGTATCAGGGGCCGAAATGTTTTCTTTGCTTGACGTATTTTCAAGATATAACCAGGTTCTGGTGGTAGAGCCTGACAGACTAAAAACTGCTTTCAGAACTAAGTGTGGCACGTTCACATTTCAACAAATGTTGTTTGGGCTAATCAATGTTGGTGCAACATTCCAACGTGCAATGGACATCGACTTTTACAGGCTTATTGGACAGAGCATAGTGGTCTATCTTGATGATGTGAAAGTATTCTCCAAACAGAGGTCAGACCACCTATGCCATTTGAAGAATATTTTTGAGTGATGTCGTAAATACAGGATATCCTTGAATCCCAAGAAGAGTATCTTTGCAGTTTCTGAAGGTAACCTCCTGGGACATAACATCGCTAAAAGTGGGATCAAGATAGACCCAGACAGGGTTAGGACTATCACGGAGATTTCCCACCCAGTGAACAAGAAATCCATGCAGTTTTTCTTAGTGAATATGAACTTCCTCCTTAAGTTCATCTCCGAATATGCCCAGATTGTTAAACCAATATAGGAGATGATAAAGAAGGATGCAGTTTATAAATGGGATAAAAGGGAGAAGGACGTGTTTTCCTGTATCAAACAAGCTATAGCAAAAAGCACCCACGTTATACAGCCCAAACTTTGGTAAATATTTCTTGCTCTATAATTTTGTTTCTGAAACCTCTCTAGTTGTTGTGCTTACTCAGAAGGATGAGTCGAACAATGAACGGCCTATACCCTTCATAAGCGCAAGTTTACAAGGACTAGAGCTTAATTACCCTGCCATGGACAAATAGGCTTATGCATTGTACAAGGTGGTAAATCACTTCAGACCCTAACTGTTAAAGAACGGTTGTGCCCAGTAGTCAGATCACTACTTGTTCAACAAGACTGGGTGAAAGGAGGGAAAAATGGATGACCCAGTTATAAGAGTATGATATAGACATCAAGCTGGTTCTCACAATCAAGGGTCTTGGTATTTACGAATTAGCATCAGAAGCAGTAAATATGAAAGAGGAAGAAGAAGAGTTTGCAAGATATGAGCAAGAGATTGAAATGTACAATGTTGAGTTAGCCTCCCCCACTACAGACATAAACTCTTGGTATAGGAATGTGCACCAATACCTCGGGAATGGCATAGTGCCCTCTCACTTTTCTACACGGAAGAAGAGGGGACTTCCACTTAAAGAATTATCATATCAGTTGGTGCATGGGGTGTTGTTCAGGAATCACCACAATGGAGTACTACTCAAGTGATTGGAGGTGCACGATTCAAAAAATGTATTGTGTGATCTCCACGACGGACTAGTTGGGGGACACTTTGCAGGAAACACTATAGAACATATGGTTATGCGGGTTGGCTTTTACTGGCCTACAATATTCAAAGATGCTCATGCCTATGCCCGCAAGTGTCTGGTTTGTCAAAGGTGTGCCGTAAGAAATCAGAAGTCACCAACCCCACTACAGCCTGTTGCAGTGGAAGAATCATTTCAACAGTGGGGCTTGGATATCATTGGGGAAATTTTCTTGTAGTCATCAAAGCAACACCGCTACATTCTAACCGCTACCAATTATTTCACGCAGTTGATCCAAGTGGATATTGATGGCCACCCTCCTATTCCACTTGGACCCCCAACATAGTCTCTTCAATTTTTCAATTTCCTTAATTGTAGCACAATTTACTATTTTTGGCATTTTTTCGGGTCCTAAACTTCCGGAGTCGTTTTGGGGCCCTAAATGATGTTTTTAAGGAAAATGGAGAGTCCAAAAAATTTTCAAGTGATTTTGGATTTATTTTTTTAGCCTCCTCTTCGATATCTTTGAAACGAGGTATTATGATAGCCAAACAGAGATCGTATGCCAAAGCTACGACCTTGGGAAATTGATGTACCAATTTACCCAAACAAGGTCCATAGTTTTTGGCGCTTCATCTCCTAGGGTTAGATTTTTGGATGTTTAGAGTTTTCCATTGTTTCTCAATAATAAATAGGCCTTGGAGCCTCATTATAACACATTTTAGAGGCATGTAGCCGCCACATCTCTTCCAAAATATAACCTACCATCGCCCACGCTAGTTTGTCTCCATTATGCTTGTAAGCATATTTCAATATTACGATATTAGTGAAAATGAAGTTTTATTTATGTTGCACTTATGTATTTATGGTTATATTTGTAATTTTTTGTGTTCATGTTTAAGTTCGGATCAGTGGTATCAAAGCAGATTTCTCTTTCTTTGTTTTTTCTTTTCATGTCCCCAATGAGGTCAGGGTATAAGGAGTTAGGGCTCAATCTAGTTGAACCTTTGCAAGACCAGCCTCGCAAACCCCGACGTCCTCTCATGGCTGAAGAAAAGAAAGATGGGGGGGAGGAGATACTTTCAAAATATTGCTCGAGGAAACCCTTGAGTGATAGAGAAACGCGATGATGGATAACTTTGCCCAGATCCTTCGACGGCTACCCACAAACGATGAATCTTCATCTAGAAACCACTCTGGAGGTGCCACACATTTTAAGGTATAAGTTAACTTCGATATTCCTATATTTGAGGACCAAATAGATGCAGACATTGTAGATAAATGGTTGAATTTATTGGAAGGATATTTTTCAATTCATGACTTTTCCAATCGGGAAAATATTGCTTTTGCACTTCTCAAAGCCACCCCACACGTCAAGGACTAGTGGGAAACCTACTTTGAACAAAAATATGAGAGGGAATCCTCATTGTTTTCAGCCGCACCCACTTGGGATCCTTTCCAATACGCCATCAAGGAACAATATTACCCTGTCGGTTATGAAGATAAATACATAAAGTGGACCATGCTATGGTAAGGAAGGGACCAAGATGTGTCAGAGTTCACAAATATTTTCCACACCCTCTGCCCTAAGTTGGCTATCAAGGATTTTGAGCAACATTTGGTACTCAAGTATGCAGCTATCAACACAAGTACATCCAGGACGAGATGTAGTTCCTAGACATCTCGTCGCTCAGCACGGCATACCGATATACTGTCAAAATTGAGCAGAAGTTTAAACAAAAGAAGCAAGATTTTTTATTTGCAAATCTGAAGCAAGGAAAAGGCACCCCCAAACCACTGAGAAAAGGCCAAAGCCAAGGCGAGGTAGCCCAGAACAACTCGCCAAATCCGTAAGAAAATAACAACATCATGAAGACAAAGAAGCACATGGGAAAATGGTGTGAGTTCCATAAGAGCTCTAATCACAAAACAAGTGAGTGTCAGGCCAAGCAGTCACTGGTGGTCGAGCTGAAGGCTTCTTAATCATATGCATGTTCTAACTCTGAGTCAGAAACCAACAAGGGGAATGACAAAGGGAAGAGGATCATTGACATGGAACCTAGTGCCACCATGACCACCACCAAAATCAAAAAGAATGAGCTTGAGGATCCAAAGGAGGGAGAACGCCTCTTCCACTCATAGATGTGGGTGAAAGGTTCTCTTGTGTATTTCATTGTCAACAACGGGAACCAAAAGAACCTTATTTCAGTAGAGGTTGTGAAGCGGCTAAGCCTACTGAAGACAGCACATCCGCATCCATATACCATCGGGTGGCTTCACCAAGGACGAGATCTTCGCGTCAACTAGAAATGTTGCCTTCCCCATAGCATCAAGCCCTTCATGGATGAGGTATTATGTGATGTTTCTCCTCTTGAAGTTTGTGATGGAATATTAAGACAACCATACTTGTGGAAGTGGCATGTTGTATATGAATCTAAACCTCACTCTATGATTATTACTTTGGGAAATAGGTTGTACAGGATACCGGAGATAGCCCACCTACCGCCATCTCTTTGATCACTGCAAAGAAATGCAGTAAGATCATTTCTCAGACTAGGAAATTTTTTTTCCTTATGATTCGCCCTCAAGGAAAGAAGAAGGTCGCAGCCACGGCTTCTAGACAAGGCTCCTTCGAACAATAGCAGCTGATGGACAAGGTTGTGGAGGAGTATAGGGACATTTTTGCCTAACCTAAAGGGGTACCTTTGCACTGTCAGGTCAAGCACTCTGTCAATCTGACCCCGAGTGCACCGCTACCCAATGGATCGATCTATTGACGCTCTGTTCTAAAGAACGATGAGATGAAGAGGCAAATTTAGGAGTTGTTGCAGAAAGGGCACATCATGCCAAGCTCATCACCCTATGGGAGCCCGATTGTATTGGTATAGAATAAGGACGAGACTTGGAGACTCTATATTGACTATCGAGCATTGAACAAGATCATTGTCCGGAATAGGTACCCAATCCCATGGATTGATGACCTTATGGACCAGCTCAAGGGGGCCAAATATTTTAGCAATATTGACTTGAAGCCCTGTTATCACTAGGTGCCTATCAAACCCTCCGATGTGTGGAAGATTTCTTTCAAATCCAAGGAGGGCCCTTTCAAATGGTTGGTCATGCCTTTCAGGTTGACAAGTACGCCCGCAACATTCATGAGATCGGTGGACGATATCTTGTGACCCTTCACCAATGCATTTGTGGTGGTGTATTTAGATGACATCTTGATCTTCAACCAAAGTTGGGAAGAGCACCTCCACCATATTTTACAGGTCCTTCAAACCCTGCGACAACACAAGATGTGTGCCATTTTGGAGAAACTCACTTTTGGCATGACCCAGGTTCAATATCTGGGGTACATCATTGATTAGCATGGTGTGCAAGTGGACCTAGACAAGATACAAGTCATTCATGATTGGCCAACTCCAATGAATCTAACAGAGCTCCGAAACTTTTTGGGTCTTGCCAATTTCTACTGCAGGTTTGTGTTGGGGTTCTCTCATATCACTTGGCCTTTAAGTCAATTCACCAAGGGCGGAGCGAAAGAAAAAAAAAATTGGTTCGAAACCCAACAAAAGGCATTTTTGGAGTTAAAGCATCACCTCTTCTCTGCACCAGTGCTCACATTACCAAACTTGCAACAACCATTTGAGATTGGGACAGATGCCTCCGACTATGTTATTGGTGTAGTTGTTACTCAACATTGGAATCCAGTGGCTTACCACTGTGGGACACTTTCAGAACCAATCTAGAAGTATCCCACTTACGACAAATAAATGTATTCCATTATGCAAGCTTGTCATCAATGGAAGCATTACATTTTGGGGAGGGAAATAGTCATCCACATAGACCATCAACCCCTGCAATTCATACAAACACAAGGGAAGTTATATAACGATCGCCATCAAAAATGGTCCACATACTTGCAACAATTCCATTTGAACATTAAGTACAAGAAGGGAAGCACCAATAATGTTGTACACTGCCTCAGCTGACCACCAATCATGGCGTTGATCACTGTGCTTGACTTCTGTGGGAACGAGATTTCGGGGTTGCTACATATTTACGAGAGCAATCCAGAATTCGACAGCACACACCATACACTCCTGGAAGGTCAAAAAATTCCAAATTTTCACCTCGAGGATGCACTATTATGCCACATGGGATACATCTGTGTTCTTTCAAGTGAACATGCCAAGATGATTTGGGAGGCGCGCTATAGTCGGGTCACTGGACATTTCGAAGTAGAAAAACAATGGCAGTACTGCAGAAGTATTTTTATTGGCCGAACCTTCGTCTGGATGTTGGTAGGTACATTAAATTATGTACTACCTGTGTCATTTCCAAACCAACCATCAAGAAGCAAGCCCTATATACTCCTCTGCCTACTCCTAGTCGACATTGGGAATCCATCTCCATGGATTACATGTCGGACCTTCCTTCTACTAAGCACGGAAATGACTGCGTTTTCGTGGTCATCGACAGATTCTCTAAGATGGCCATTATGGCGGCATGCAATAAGAGTATCATAATAGAGGCCACTGATAATATCTTCTTTGAGTGAGTGTGGGTACACTTTGGGATCCCACAGTCCATTGTCTCTGATTGGGACAGAAGATTCCTAAGTGCATTTTGGTAAAGTCTTTGTTCGATGTTGGATACCAAACTCACTAATTCCAAGACTTTCAATCCCCAAATTGATGGCAAAACAGAAGTTGTCAATAGGATGATCATACATATTATGCACATGTGCAACTCAAAGCATCCATGCACATGGGATGAAATCCTCCCCTATGTCCAGCACAACTACAATAGAGTTCTCCATGGCTCAAGGGGCCACAACCCCTTTCAGGTAGGGCTGGAATTTCAACCATTATGTCCCATTGATGTCACCATGCCATTTGCAGTTAGTCAGGTAGATTCAGGCTCATGTCCATTCTGAAGCCGACAGGGCTAACAGCTTCACTAAATGCATTCAACACATCCGGCAGTAGGTCCATGATATATTGGATAGGGCTAATTCTAATTACAAGCAGCGCCATGATCAACATTGAGTGTCACACAAGTTCTAGGTGGGCGACAAAGTTTGGCTACATTTGCAGAAGGAGCATCTCACTAGACCCCATCGCAAGCTTCGCCCGCTCCGATATGGGCCATACACCATCACCAAGGTTATAGGGAACAATTCCTTCGATCTCAGCATCCCACCATTCCTTGGTCTGCACCCAGTGGTCAATGTAGATTGCCTTCAACCATAATTTCCACCATTGTTGGACACATCTACCATTTGCAGAACAACTCACACCAACAGAGCTAAACCTATACTGCATGGAACAAGCCACAATTGATCTAATCATGGAAACACAGATCAAGAACACTTGCTAGTAGAAGATCCAACTGTATCGGGTTGTCAAAGTTGGCCAACTCCTGAACCAAGGCAACTGGCTCACCAGGGACCAAGTTCAGTAGAAGTTTCCCCATCTCATAGAAGCACTCAATGCAATGGGGACCATTTATTAATAAGGGGGGAGGACTGATCTAGGTGGATATTGGTGCCCACCCTCCTATTCCACTCGGACCCGCAACACTGTCTCTTTCAGTTTTTCATTTTCCTTAATTCTAGCATAGTTTATTTTTGTTGGCAGTTTTTCGAGTCTTGAACTTCTGAAGTCGTTTTGAGACCTTAAACGACGTTTTGAGGGAAAACAGAGACACCATAAAATTCTCAAATGAGTCTACCTTATTTTTTTCGGCCTCCTCTACGAGATATTTGAAACGAGGTATTATGATAGCTAAATGGAGATCGTATGCCAAAGTTACAACTTCAAGAAATTGATGTACCAATTTACCCAAACAGGGCCCACAGTTTTTGGCGCTTCATATCCTAGGGTTAGGTTTTTGGATGTTTATGGTTTTCCATTGTTTCTCAATAATAAATAGGCCTTGGAGACTTAGTGTAACATTGTTCAGAGGCATGTAGCCACCACATCTCTTCTCAGAGATAAGCTACCATCACCCAAGCTAGTTTATTTCCATTATGTTTGTAATCATATTTCAGTATTCTAATATTAATGAAATGAAGTGTTATTTCTAATGAATTTTTGTATTTATGGTTATATCCATAATTTGTTGTGTTCCTATTTAAGTTCATATCAATGGTGGACAGAGGCAATTCTGCTGAAACAGGTGAACGATCAGGAAGTTATCAGCTTTCTGCAACATAACATCATTTTTAAGTTCGCCATTCCTACGTCACTTGTTTTTTACAATGCAACATGTTTTTCATTGTTAATACTTTGTGATTTTGCATTGGAAAATTTTATTATATTGAAACACTCAACTAATTATTATCCGCGGGGAATGACCTTGTTGAATCCACGAACAAGAACCTTATCTGTATCATCAAAAAGATCATATTCTCTGAACAACGAAAATGGCAATTTTCTTTGGTCAATGCCTTATGGGTTGACCGAGTCATGCCTAAACCTTCCCTGAACACCTCCCCTTACTTCCTGGTGTACGGAAAACAAGCTATCCTCCCGCCAAACATCTACTTGCCCTCTCTCCAACTATCACAATAGTTTCAAGGCAAGACTTGTCTTTTAGTTCAACATCGTACGATGGACACTTTGCACAAGCTACAGGAAGAAAGGTTGAAAGAAAAATAAAAGTTTTTACTTCACCGAGTTGTATCAAAAGGTGGTTTGATAAAAATTCTGCAAGTAAAAATAGCTTTAGTGTGGGTGACTTAGTCTTAAAGTGGGATAAATCTCACGAGGACAAACACAAACAAACTAAGTTTTAGTCCCTGTGGATTGGACCATATAGAGTACACGAGAAGCTTGGCCAACACACATATCGTCTTCAATCACTTGACAGGAAGATTGACTCTCTCCCTGTCAATGGCCAAGACTTAAAACAATATTTTCAATTAAGATCTGGGACTGCGGCCTGCATTATGTACATAGTCTTATGTTGTTTGATGTTTGTTCTTTTTTCAGATTTTTTGTTTCTTTTGTCATGTAAGTGTTTTGCCTGATTGTGTTATGGCTTTTAAGTGTGTGTGTGGTTGAAGTCTAAAGAGTCTTGTGACGTTGCATCATTGGCTAGCCTTATGTCTATCTTCCTTGTATTGGTTGCATCTTTTGGCCGATGAAGTTCCGACAGAAAATACGATCCGTTTGTTAGGAGATTTTGGTCCAAACATCAACCCATGGCTAGTCTGGAAACCTCATGACTATACTCGGTTTTTCTGTTGGTGTTCTCAATCTTATCCAATTAGTAGAAATGGAGAAGGGAGGAAATCTAAACGAGAAAACCTAAATCAGAGATTATATGTTTTTCTGAAGGAACAACCTCTTCTGCTCTCAATAAGTCAGTATCTCTCTTTCGCCCCAAAATAAATAAGTGTTGATTCACATTTCTCATTAAATAAATAAATAAATAAAGGAGAAATAAGAGAAAGGATTCTTGCACAAAGAGGTGAAGCAAGCAACTCCACCAGGGTACTGTCCAAGATCGCTGGCAGCGGAGCAATCTATGTGTTCCTGTGTGATTTTTTCGGGGTATTGTCCAGGCCTGCTGGCAGCGGAGCAATGCCAGATATGAAGAACTATACTCAGAAAATCTTAAGCTCACGATCTAAACTACCCTTCCCAACTCAAAACATTGTGATTATGTTGAAACTTATGTTGTGTTCAGCTGAGAATGTATAGAGGGGACCATGTCTGCCCATGGGGTAAGTGGGAAGTCCAAAGTGATCTACACAATGAATAAATACTCCCTATGGAACCAAGACCTTGCACAAAATAAATTAACCAAGATAGAGAAGTTGGAATTCAGCGAGTGTGTCGCCAAGTGTTGTAGTTGCTACAACACCCTCCAAAATTTTGGCTTGCCTCCAAAACTGCGCAGATGCTTCCTCCAATTCGCTTGCCTCAATTGGATCTCATTTCCTCTAGAAACTATGTCAATCTATCCTCCAGACCTCTTTATTTCCCAGTCACGCTTGCCTCTTGAAACTATGAAGTTGGTCCTCCCAGGGCCCCATCCTGCAGTAGCCACTGCCTGATTGAACTGCATAATTCTGACCCTCAATGGGCACTGCGCAATTTTTCCTCAATGAGGACTATGCAGAGAATTTCCTCAGTCAAGCCTGAGTTGCACTCTGTGTAGTTTCAGTGATCAAACTCTCTCCCTGTCAGATGGAATTGCGCAATGCACAGTCACTGAGCCTTTCCTCCCAGTTTGTGACTTGTCCCAGGCTTGGTTCATGGATAATAATGCATCATCTTAGACTAGGGAGTTTTCAGATTGATGTCACCTTATCATAAGTGAATTACAGGAATAGGTACACTATCAAGTCATGGTGAGATGATGAAGGAGGAAAGCATGCCTAAAGACTCACTTGTAGTTGAACTTATGAGTGGAACTATCAAGAGCAAGCAAAGGGATGAAAGTTTACAACCACCTTCCAAGACTGAAGATCATTAAAGACCCTGCATCACCAAGCTATGCATAGGAGAAGAGAAAGCATATCCAAGAACACAACTAGCACTCAGCAGCAACAGTTTCTTAACATTGCCACATCATCAACCCAGTCCATGTCAGCGATGTCATTTTAATTCATGTCATGATTTTTCATATGCCACATCACTAGTGTGGACCATCTATATTGTAATCAAATGTATTGTAAAGTGGGAGTCCAAAGGACACACATGAATATGAAGATTCATGTAATTTGAAAATTCATAGGAAGTTGAACAGTCGTGAGGGAAGTCAAAGAGTCACAAGGAGGAATCATCACCCCTTGGTTATATATAACCCCCTCATTGTATGAGCTAAAGACTTTTCACCTTGGCTCCTCCCACAAGTTATTAAATAGATCAGCAAGGTCTTTGAGGAGCAAGGAGTGGCTCCAATGTCCCACTACTGGGGCTAGTGATGTGCAATGTAAATATGTGTCTTGGAACTTTTTTTAATAACATAATCCTTTTAAGGCCAACACGTTCTTCATGCATTGACTACGAATGTTTGTAAGACTATTATGTGGACGTTTGTATTTCATGTTTACTTTCACATGTGCTAAGATATTTGAACTATTTCAGTTATTTTAGTGTTAATCTCATTGAGAATGTGTTGTAATGGTTGTTATCAATGTCTCCCGTCCTTGTGGACTATTCCGCGGGATACTAGATAGAGCATTCATTGTTGTTGGTTGTAACTATCATCACATCCGTTGTGGACTCTTCTACTAGATGTTAGACGTATCTCTCCTTGTTTGGTGGTTGTAACAATCGTCGCATCTGCTAGGGACTATTCCACTGGATGTTCGACGGGCCCTTCTAGTTCATGTGTGTATGTTCCTCGATGGTACTATTATCTCTCACTTAGAGGCTCACTTTCGTGACACAGTTGTACTGCACACTCACTAGGCACACTCCCCTTGTTTTTCGAAGATACTATTGTATCACTCTCTTGTGTTGACAACTAGAGCCAAGGGAAATCTTTCAAGATTTGGAAACCGGACCTTTATACTGAATGGGACTCCTACACCAAACGGTGTGAAGTCTAATTCGGACTTCATATCAGGGAGATCCCCTTAATTTTGGCGGGTCCAGCGCCGTCAACAAACCCAATATTTGCAAAACCAAAGGAAGGTGTTGCAAAAGAAGAGGAGTTGGAAAATCAAAATGAGGAACCATCTCAAACACCATCAAAGACGGCCTTAAAGTTTGTACAAAAACATTATCCAGAAGAAAAAATCATTTGAGATGTGGATGGAGGAACAAAAACTCAAAGAAAGGTGACAAACACACCACAAAGGAGTGATATCACCTTACTATCCCTAGTTGAACCAAATGATTTCACTCAAGCAAGGATCCACATTGGAAAAGAAAATAGAGGAAGAGATGAACCAAATTGAAAATAATGGAACATGGGAACTAGTACCTTGTCCAAATGATAAGAATATCATAGGAACCAAGTGGGTGTATAAGAACAAAATGAATGAAGATGGACAAGTCATCAAAAAAAGGCAAGATTGATGTGCAAGGGATACACTCAAAATGAAGGAATTGACTTTGAAGGGACTTTCACTCTTGTTGCCCTATAAGGATGTTTTTAGCATTTGCTTGTTCAAAAGGCTTTCAATTTTATCAAATGGATGTGGACTTGGCCTTTCTAAATGGAGATATGAAAGAATAAGTATACATGGAACAAGGAGAAGGTTTAACTTGTCAAAAAATAAAGACTTCATTTGCAAATTGAAGAAGGCCTTGCATGAATTAAAATAAGCTCCAAGACCTTGGTATGGTAGATTGGATCAGTATATTCAACCACATGAATTCAAAAGAGTAGTTGCAGGAAGAAATATTTACATGAAGATGGAAAAAGACATATTGTTGATCACACTGGGATATGTGGATGATATGATTTTTAACAACAACAATGATGAGATGAATCACAAATTTACCTAAGAAATGTCAAAGGAATTTGAAATGTCAATGATTGGAGAGTTGTCTTTCTTTCTTGGACTTCAAGTAACTCAAGTCGATGTTGGAATGTTCATAACACAAACAAAGTACCTCAAGGAGATGCTTAAGTGATTTGCGATGGAAGAATATGTTGTTGTAAGCACGCCTATGATTAGAGGTTACAAGATGAGTAAGGACGATGATTCTCTTACAATAGATACAACTCTCTACAGATCAATGATTGGAGGTATTTTATATCTAACAGCTTCACAAAAAGGCATCATGCAAGTAGTAGGTATGGTGGAAATATTCCAATCAAACCTTAAGGAATCACACATGCAAGCAGTAAAAAGGATATTCATATATCTAAAGCGGACTCTTGATTTTGGACTATGGTACCTATTATAGGCCATTTTGTCACATCTGGTCAATAGGCCTGCAAACTAGATCAGTCAACATCCATGAACATGTTGTCATAAAGCCCTAAGCATGACCTTTCCAAAAGGTCTGAGTTTCTAGGATTAACTACTCAAAATCAATGTTTTTATCCCCAGCGCACCCTTCCCTTTAGCCACTTGCGTTTAGCGCTGGTTTCTCCCTTTTGCACCAGCGTTGGTTAGCACTACTTTCTCCCTGCTAAGGGTATGCTGATTCTAGAGATTCGAGAAGATTAAAAATATTTTTGAAGCTTCCTCTTCCAAAAGCTTCTAGGGGTTGTTTTAACCATTTATCATGGATAAGAAGCTTGTGTCCTATTTGATCCTACCTTGGAGAATTCACCTCTTATCCCTTGAGCTCATTCTCCCATCATATGTGGATCTCAAGCCCATTATGGTAAATCCTAAACTACCATCCATCTCCTATAAATTTATTTTCATCCATAACATCAGGGTTGGCTTTTGGATACTGACTATGTCCTCATGTTGTTGCTTTGAATATAAACGAGACGTCATCTTCATGCATTAGGGTGACATTCAGGTTTGCTTTGTGACAAGTGAGGAGAAGTCAACTTGGGGAGATCTCTACAAGATTAGCTACTATTCTTGGTTGTAAACTCTCTCCTATTTCTATTAATACAAAGAGTATCTTATTTTCCTATATGTGTTGTGTTACGTTTACATTCATGTATTTCAATGCTTTGTTGATTCGTTGAATAGAGTAATTGAATTATGCTACAGAGATGTTGTGAATCATTGGCTTGTTTTAGTTATATGTGCAGGGTCTAATTATAGCATTCGGAGCTACAATTGGAACTTACAAGCAAGGAGGAAAGTAAAGCTTGTGACGGATTCCAAGTAGATTTCTTTCCCATTCTTCAATTTCTCTAAGGAAAACTAGATATTCTTTACTTTTTGTTGTTCTAGACCAGTCCACTAGGTCTAGGGAAATTACTTTTGTCCGCAATCGTAAATTTTGCATAACAGTACCTTAGGGGCACAAATATTTCTTTAACAGCATATATCGATGCATATTATGCAAGAAGCATTGATGATTGAAAGAGCACCAGTGGGAATGCATTCTTCTTAGTAGATTGTGTTGTGTCTTGGTTAAGCAAGAAAAAATCTATATTTATCTCCACAGTTAATAGCAATGGCAGATTGTTGTACACAAATCCTATGGATGAAAGAAGCATTGAAGGATGACAAAATAGAAACAAATCAGCTTATCACCATCCACTGTAACAATACTAGTGCAATCAGTTTCTCAAAAAATCAATTCATGCATTCAACGACCAAACATATTCCAATCAAATATCACTTTCTTTGAGAACGAGTTGCATATCAAAACATCAAAATGGAGTATGTCAACACTAAGGAATAAATCGTAGACATGTTTACAAAACCTCTCCCTCCAGAAGCATTTGAATATCTTTGTCAAATGATGGGGGTCATCTTTCTTGCATCCCTTTGCTATTGATGTCAAAGGGGGAGAACATGACAGGGGGAGTAGCATCATGATAGGAGAAGTAGTGTACGAGGAGATAGTTTCCATCAATAACAAAGGGGAAGATTGTTTAGAAATAGTTTGTTATTGATGTCAAATGGATGTCTAGCGGAAAAAAGAAAAGTGCATAGGATTAAAGAGGAATTTCATCCCTTTCCAACAAGTATTTGCATGCATCCTAACTCTTCTCCATTGAAGAGAAATGATTTTTCTAAGTTGGAAAACCATTGTCCAAGTCATCCCTGCTTGAACAAGCCAACCCCCTCTCCAATAGACATGATTGTTTAGTTGGGGATTGAACTAGTATAAATAAGTGCCATCCATCCTCCAATTCAATCACCAACTCGTAAAGAAAGAGAGCATCAAAACTCAGTGAAGAAAGAAAAGAAAATGGACTGAGGATGAAGAAGGTTCATATCTCATGAATCTAAAGAAAATTTGAAGGGTGTTTTCATTGCTTTGTTTTCTATTTTGTGTCAAGGGTTATTGGAGGCTTTCTAGATTAGGTTCTTAGAGAATCTTTGTGGAAGAATTTGGCCTATATTTGGAATAGAATTTTAGCTTTCTTTTGAGCAAACCTCGGCCTATACAGTGAATAAAAGTCGACCTATGAGCAGACCTCAGACCTGTGGAGTTTCAGCCTACATCTGTAATGATTCTCAAACATGAGGAAACACAGAGCTCGGACCTATGGAGTTTCGGCCTACATTTGTGATAATTCTTGAACCTAAGGCAACATAACATAAATCTTGAACATGTGGAAGAGACTTATATCTATGGAAATTTGAACCTGTGTTAAGTAGAGAACGCGTTCCCCTGTAATAGAGTTTTGATGTAGACTCGACTTTGATTTAGGAGCAAATCTTGGATTTACATTAGCTTTGTTTTCAGCGTACAATAAAGATATTTTTGAAGTTAAGCTTGATACTTGAAGTGTGACCTTGGAGAGTCTTTTGAGGTGACCTTTTGGAGCAGACTTTGGATCAATTTCTTGAATATTTTTCTTGGAAAAATCTTGAAGCTTTTTGAGCAGACCTAGACCAAACTCTAAAGTGTTCTTAAGAGAAAATTTTGGATCTTGTTTGACAAACTTAAAGCATCCTCTTATAGCAGCCTCTTAGAGCATACTTGGAGATATTTTAAAGATATCCCTGTGCCTTCTTGAAGATCTTTATGAAACTACTTTTGGGGCATTCTTGAAGCCTTGCTAGAAGAGAATTTTGGAGCAATTTTTAGAGATTTTTGAAGTGGTTTTTAGAGACTTTTGGAGCAAACTATAAAGTGTCTTTGAAGCAGACTTTGGAGAACCTTTTGGAGAAATCCTTTGAATCCACTTGAAAGTATCTTGAAGCAATCTTGTTTTGAGGTTTATTTGAAGTTTTTTGGAAGGTTGGAGCCTATGAGGATTGATGTACTCATTGATACCAGGCTGGGGCTTAGATTTGAATCTGAGGATTGGAATCCTCATTCAAGGATGGAATCTTGAAGAAGTTATAGATTTTATTGTATATGTTGGACCCTGAATTTTGTAAAAGAGGATTGAAATCCTCATTGTCTTCATTAATAAAATTATTTTCTTGTTCAACTTGTTGTGTTCTAATTTAACTTGTAATAAAATCTTAATTGGCATAATATAACAATTGAAGGAAATACCAATTCACGCCCCCGCCCTGCCCCTCAGTATTTCCAACAATAATGACAAAATAAACCCACACGTAAGTCGTACGCTTCCATTATGATGAATTCATGCCCTTTTTGTGCTCCAAATGTTAAGTCATGGTGAAAGGAAGGCTTGAAGTGTCTCCAAGCATCAATGTCATCCCTCATTTGGAGAGTAGTCCTCAAATCAAACCTCAAAGAAACTCTAAAGGTCCCAAATCAATTTGTGTCGCCCCCCATCATCTTCATGGGTCTCCAATGGTCAAAGTAGTGCCTTCTTTCTCCAATGTTGGGGCTCCATCATGCACAGCAAGCCCTCCTCAATCATCCTATGGAATACCATCCTCATATGGGCTTTGAATCATGGTTTGTCCATCAGATAGTGTCAAGGCCAACCTAAGGGCATGTTGGGTCTAGTGATGCAATCCGTAAGAGTGCTTTGTGCTAGGAAAAAGTATGGTCAATGTCTTGGGTCCTGGAGATTATGTTGGACGTATGCCATCTATTCAAGTTATCGTAATGCCCAACACTATGTTGCAATTGGGAAATGTTGCATCTATTAAGTCATCATCTCTTTTTAAGGCTTAGGCATGTTGGATGTGGAGCCTAATTATCTTCCTGATTCAGAAGTCTTGTTTCAATTGTATTTGGATCCCAATCCCTAATGTGGGGGTGTGGGGGGCCTTGCCCCCTCACCCCTCCCCCATTATTGTTGCCTAGGGGGTCCAAGGGGGGTTGTTGCATGTTTGGAACCCCCCCCTGGCGGAGGTTCGAGGGCAATGCCCCCAAAGCTAAAAATAGATGGTAGATGTTTAATTTAAGGTTTTTTTCCCTAAAAGGCAACCCCTCAGTTTATATGAGGGAATTGTATTGCGGATGTGAATTATTATTGTGAGCGAGAAAGAGAGAGGAGATTGTGTGAGAGCGAAGAGGAAATTACATTGGATCTACTATATGTTGTATCTCTTCATTTTGCTAGACTATAAAAAGAATGACTAGTTTCTCGTGGACATATCCCAAATTGGGTGAACCACGTATATTTGTGTCTCTTTTGTTCTATGCATCTATGTATTTGCGTTTTCATAATATTTTGTGTATTTTATTACTCCGTTAATTAATTTCTAACAAGGCACATGTGGAGTGGGTGCCCTCAAAGCCAATGTTGTTGCGGACCACCTAACAAGGCCAACTTAAACTCAAGTGAAAGCAACCATTCATTAGAGACTGAGTAGGACAAACTTGTATGTCAAAGGCATATTAATACTTCAAACTAGGATTACCTTTCAATATCTAACTAGACCAAGACATGTAAAGGTGTTCCCAATCTTGGTGGGGGTGGTAATAGTCAACCATATTAAGTGCTTCCAACCCCCAAGGGAAGGTGGCATTTTTAAGGTTAACCCTTCAATCAATAGGTGTTAGTGTAAGTGGGTAACCATGGAGAGTAAACACTTCATGGCGAAGTGTCATGGACAAGGGACTAACTAATGGGTGTCCACATCTTGTGTGGATATAATGGAGGGAGCAATCATGGATGCATGAATTACCCTATTCGACTTGTTTTTTCATCCCTCTAGTGTGTCTTTTACTTCTTTTTTATAATGTTTTGTATTACATTGCATAGCTCATCAATCAGGTGATGGCTAATGAAGAGGGTAGAGCTCATGCTAAGATTTTGCTTACACGCTAACTTATGTCTCAACCATCTTTTGCATTTTGATTTCCTTCTTTCATTGTGGCAACATTACACTTTTTCAATCTTTCCGTTGCATCAACTTTCAAGGCAATGCAGCCTTACTCAAGGGTGTTGATAAGAGGGTGTCAAATCCCAATGAATCAATCACAAGTTACACCTGAAAAATGGAGGTGTTATAAAAGGCTTATAATGTGACATGGAAAGTGTTCGGTATGTTGAAAGGGAGAATGAACACGCTATTTTAATCCATGTTTTCTAAATAGTATATGTCCTATAACTTCAAGGTCTTAAGGGAGATCACACTAGACTAAAACCAACCTAGATCAAGAGACTATGGATCTACCAAATGCTGAGAAGGATCAAATCTCTTGAAATGCAAACATCTTTTAGAGTGAAAAGAGATTTGATCCATCTTAGCGCTTGGTAGATCTGGAGTTATGATGGATCTAGACTGATACAATATATATGTAGTTAACATTGACATTTCATTTATAATTCACTCTCCACATTAAAATGCTAAAACACGTCCCCTCACATTTTTTTCTTGTATGCATACATTTAATTATTTTTATTATTAATATTTTCTAAAATATTACATATCAGATCAATGTTAAGCATTGAAAGAATTACAAATGTCCCTCATACATTGAATTAAAAAACAGTTACTAATGGAATAAGAATTATCTCAATCTCTCTCTATATGTCTCATATTAAAATCTTTTGATTTGCATTGAAATATTTTATTTATTAATTATGTTAAACTTTTCTTTGTTCATGATATTTTTTAAAATCTTACTTATTAACTTCATATTAGAAATAAAATGAATTACATCTCAATAGTTATGGAAAGTGAAAACATGATTAACAAATATATATATAATTATGTTAAACTTTTCTTTGTTCATGATATTTTTTAAAATCTTACTTATTAACTTCATATTAGAAATAAAATGAATTACATCTCAATAGTTATGGAAAGTGAAAACATGATTAACAAATATATGTATATTTAACATGGACATTATAATAGATATAAATTATTTACTTGAACATGGATTTAAATATTTACTTGTGGTGGAAATAAAAATTTGTTATTAACATACTTTTTTTTTTCAATATCACATGTAAACTAAATGTATAATTAATTACACATCATGTAATACCAATAACATTATTTCATAGCATACTAATTCATGTCATCTCCATATTTAGTAGTATAGAAATTACATTTCTTCCTCATAATAAAAAGTAAATTATTTTTTTTTACTCTACAATACTACTATACTGATTCCAATTATCAAATGTTACTGATTCGACTTAAAATTTGCCTTCTATATCAAAAAAAAAATTTCCTTATATATCAAAAGATGCTCAACTGCAAAAGTCACAATATTCTCGAAATTATAAAAATATAAATATTTAAAAATATATTATTAATAATTAGTAGTAGTTTAAATGAATCAAATCTACAATTCTCCGTCTCCATATTTTACATTTTTTAAAATATATTATCTCCGTCTCCATATTTACATTTTTTTTAATATATTATTAATAATTAGTAGTTTAAATGAATGAAATCTACAATTCTCCGTCTCCTTATTTGTTTTGAGTTTTTTTTGGAAATTAGGTATTTTCATGAGAAACTTTCCATAAAATCACGTAAAAACTAACGCAGCAAATTTCTAGTACTCGTAACTCCCTAAAATCATGCATTTCCTACCCTCCCTGCCAGAGTGCCTCGCTAACATTATGTTTGGAATGGATTCCATCAATGTGACCAGTAAATATTTAGTTTCAATAAGGAATCACATAAAAGGCATGCCAACCGATTCCATTAACTATCACATGTACTACAGAGAACATCTCTCTATTTCATGGATTAGTTCTACATTAACTATCACATGTACTACATAGAACATCTCTCTATTTCATAGATTAGTTCTGGCGCCAAATCTTGCAACAGCAAGTCCCAGAATAGTTATGACACTCTTACAAACTCACCCTATTAGCATTTGACTACAAATACTTGTTTTCCAAACACCTTAAAAGAAAGCAATCTTAAATAAGCAAAAAGGTTGTTAATAGCGTGATGCAAAAATCCAATATTTGTTCAGTGACTTCTTGCCAACAATTTGTTAATATATCGGCATACAGTAATTTGCTAATACACTGTATATAAGCCACATTACCAGCAATGATATTACAAACCCTGGATTATGTCACACATGCCACAACACGGCAACCGATCTTTATGGGCAGACTATATGCACCCCGAGCAGAAAAGTTATGATTGCTGCACAGTTCCTCACGACTTCATGGATGTGACAGCTGTGACCCTTCTACCCCTTTTTGGTCATGCATATACATCCCACAACCCATACCACCCATTCTCTGGTGCTGCATCCTATATGACACCCATGACGATCATGCATCCAAAAAGGAGAGGGGGGTGATTTTTACAGACATGCATGTATACATGGCCATGAGAGTCCCAAACACGTCGCTTTCAGGCATGTGTCAACTCCACAGCAGTCTTAATTAGTCTGCTGCAGGATACATATTGTTCACCAATCTTAGCTGCATGGAAAAAGCATTCCATGCATGTAACCAGCATTATCCTGATTACAATAAGAAAGCAAACAACAGACAGGCTAACAAAGCACAGAAGGCCTATTGCATACTTTACAAAGAGGAGATTTTCCAAATCATAAGCTACTAATATCACGTGTAGTCTGATAACAAAATATAAAGTTCAGAATTTGTTTTGGTTGATCCATCCAATGTTGTACAAGTATAAATCGAAAAATACTCCCTCTTGTATCCAGATAAAATAAGCTAAACGAAAGGTGTCTTCAGAATTCGGTAGTGACCACAATTTTCAGTGTTATTCAGAAGATCCACAGTACTCATTTTTATGTGGCCACATTTCAAATCCATAACAAGATCCATCATCAAAACAATAACCAACTTAGAGGAAGATGCAGAGAGCCAAGAATAATTGCATGTATTAAAAACAAATGGATTTCCCGAGTGTTTTATGACTAGTAATATCAACAGTCTGGCACCAAATCTTGACAGCTACACGTTCATGCCCCATCCCGTGCATGTCATGTAATCCATTTTTCTTTAAGAGGTGCTCAAAAGAGATAACAGCTACATATTCATGTCCGGTGCATGGCATGTAGTCCATTTTTCTTTAAGAGGTGCTCAAAACAGATGCCAATGACTGGAAGTGGACAAAACAATTTACATATATTACAAAGGGAGATTTTCAAAGAATTCCATGACTCGTAACATCAGCACAATCTTGCACTGAAACGTGACGGCTTGAACATTTTGTTGATCTATCAAATGATATAAAAGTGAATTTTAAATCGGGACTTTCCAGATAGAACAAAATGAATCTTAAGCTGTGCCCAGAACTTCCTCGAAGAAATGGCACAAACCAAACTAAATTTGTTACAATAAAGTACACAACAATTTTCTTGAGCAATTCTCATTAGCACCAAGAAAAATAACATTAGAACCCAAAGATGAGTTGCAGCCTTCTATGTGCCATTACATTCCTGCAGCAACCAAACACCTTGCAAACATGTTCCCGAGTTTTTTTAAACCTCCCATATCATGGAGTCGATTATAATTCATCAGCACTTGTCTCACTGCTCGCCAAATGCATCCTAACAGAATGGGGCGCAGTGTGATTATCATCCTCGCTGTCATTGCTGCTTGTGTCCTCGCTTGAAACAGAAAATGGTTCATGTTCTTCTTGTTGGGGTGTTCGAACCAAAGCCTCAATTTTGTACCTTTTTTTGTCCTTCCTGGTTGATCTCTTGAACTCGTCCATATCTTCTCTGCTTTTAAATTCCAACGGTCTTCGCCTTCGAGCTTTGCGCTTACCCTTGGGAACATCCTCTATAACAGTAATGTCAACATCCTTTTGTCTATTAGAAGCCAATGAATCAGATCTCTCACTAGCCACATCATTCAACTTGCTTAACCTACCAGTATGTCGCTCATCTTCATGAATAGAACCTAAGCCATCAGCTTCTTCATCGTCTTCAGAGTCTACAGCCACAGCTGCATCAATTCTTCGTCTCTTCCTACCCACACCTGTCTGAGAAGTATTCTCAAGATCATTATAGATGTCAAGGAAATACAAAAATTTTAAAAAAGCTATGTTTGTTAATCCACTCCGAGACTCTCCCACATCTATAATAATTCATTTTATGTATCATTCTCTTCAAGATGGAAGGTAAAGAACAGTTTTTGCGCACTTTCATGCTAAACAGGAAAACAGTGGTAAAAGTACCTTTGGTCCACGATCAACAAGATGAGCCCATGGTTTGCGATTCCTTAGACAATCCAGAACAGCCTGGCAATGGCTTGTATAGGCATATCTCTCGCCATTATGTTTCCTGAGATTCTGCCAGTGCTGTCATGACATTCACTGACAAGTAAATATCATGGAAAAGAAGATCAAAAATAAAAATGATTGTCAATAAGCAACATGAAGAGACAAACAGGTTAATGCCTGAAAGGATGGACAAACAACAAAAGGCAAAGAGCACATCATTAAGCAAGATGGACACCCTTTTTTTACAATAAATACACACCGGTAGGACAGCCTCACACAGTTCATCATATGACATATGCTGATTTTTGCTGAGTAATTCATCAATTAAGCCTGAAAAGGAAAAATGCATTAAAAACCAAAAACACAAGATAATAATAACTCATTCAGGTGATTAATGCATAGCTTAATCTTGACCAATTTTTATGCATACCAAGATCACAGATGAAGGGGAAAAAAGAAGAATTATTGACAAAGAAAGTTAAAACATTTACTGGGCAACGTCAGTGCACCGGCTCCTATAGATGTATTTTCTGCATCATCAGACATATCACCAGGAGAGACATGAACACTAGACAAGTGCCCATCGATTGAATCAAAGGCAATGCAATGACTACTGCCTTCAGTCATATTATGCACACTAGTTGAAGCTACATTTTTATTAGCAGTACATGAGACATCGGATGATCTAGAAGGTGTTTCCCTTCTAGTTGAGTATGAGAGATCATCAGTCCTGTTGCTCTCCTCTTGCCTCTTTGTATCGGGTGATGACAACAGTCCCTCAGGGTTTACAAGCTCTTCAATTCCATGAACAGTTCGGGACAGCTCTCTAGTATTGTCTTCTCTGTTTCTTCTCCTTGAAACCTGCAAATAGTTTAGAGTCCAGACATAGATAAACTCAATCAATATTATAGATTCTCTGAGCAGTTCTTATAAACAAATTATCATGTATCCGCGGAAGTAAAACGAAACCAATAAAAAAAAATATTGTCTTTTTCAATAACTGGCTCTAACAATTCATTTGTTCTTAGAATAAAGACAAAAAAGTAACAAAAATGTAATAATAGAAGATTATTTGTTTCTAAGAACCTCCAAACACAATTAAAATGCAAAGTTTACCGAATTATGTTCCTTCTGTCCACTGACAGAATTACACTGTGAGGTGACTGCAGTTGGTCTCTTAACAAGGGTGCCTGAAGGTGGTGCTGTGGAAGATGCCAACTGAGGAATATTGCCAGCCTGTCGCACACGTGGTACTCGAGGAACTCTTGGAGAACTGTTGAGCTGCTGATGCAACAATAAGGCAAGCTGCAAACAACAACAAAAAAATGTCAACGAGAGTACTAGATACGCAGAGATACCAAAATGTAGAAATAAAGATCATTCAATCTAGCTCTTCACCGCTTCATCACTTAGGGTTGTAGGGGCACTGTTTGAAACTGGAGGGGGTGCAGATGGCAAAGCAGTAGCAGCTTTCGCTACAGATTGAGCAGCAAGTAAACTTGACTTTTCAGTTTTGTGAGCTGTCCCTATAGCAACATGCTTTGTCTGTGTTGATAAGGTATGCTGATGCGTTGCGACAACATGCTCCATAGAACTAGAATAATTAGGTACATTCTGTCCTGCAGATGGCTTTGAAGATGGACACAAACTGTGTCCCTTTGGACTGGAAGCGGACTGCTTTGATGTTCCACCTGGGAAGCTTGATTTTCCAAGTGGTGCTGTTTTTCCTGTAGAATTTGTCAAGCATTTAACATTATCCTTCGCAACAGATTTTGATGATGATATCTCTGGAGAAACACGGCCAGGACTCCCTGTGCTTGACCCTTTGCCAACAGCATTCCCAGCATCATCTTTCATGATTTCTGTGGAATTACCTGATCTAATGCGCTGCTTTGAGTGATGAATTGGCTTGCCGGCCGGTGAAAATGACACTGTACATACTGATGACTTCGTTCCTTGACCAGATGATTTACTGTTACCCTCAGCAATGGGCCCAGATGCAGGTGATCTTGATACACAACTTGAGCCAGATGTTTTACCAACACCCCCAACTGAATTCTTATGCAAATGAGCTGCCCCTGGGCTTGATTTTGAGCTTCCATTTGGAGACTTTGAGCTTGAAACCTGCATTGATAAAGCTGTTTAAAAATATGCAGTTAGAAGCATAGAATAATCAAGTCGGACCTCTGGAAATATACTAGATTATAAGCACTGAACAACATCTAATATTTCTTCCTTCAGTGTACCTATAGCACTGGCAGTATACAGTGATGAACCCATGCTGAATCGTGGACGATGAGCTGGTGGCAAACGGGCTTCCTGCTGCAATATTGAGGACTGCTGGGAAGAGGATTGTGCTTGTTCATAACCTCCTTGACATGATTGCTCCAATTTCAACTGTCTTTCTTCTGATACAGCATCATCCTGACAATGTGAATCTTCCGTTGAGATTTGTTTTGGAATATCTATCCCACTCTTAAGTCCAATAGTAGCCATGTTATCTCTGCTTTCTAGATGGAACTCCTCGGTATCTTTGACAACCGGACAATTATCTTCTGGCTCATTTTGAGCCAACGTTTGCTGCTTCTGTGATTGCATGAAGTCATCTGGCCTAGATTTTGCAACTGGACATGAAGGTTGTGTTGCTTGCTTGAAGAAAATGTTGCCAGAGACAGCCAAATGCCTGGGATGTGAGAAAGAAGATGGATCACCAACCTTGTGTGGTTGCTGTTTGCATCCCTCACCAAGTGATTTTTCTCTTGTTAGATTGGAGTTTGAGGATGGCAATGGTTTGACATCCAGCATAGCTTGTTCATCATTTACCTCACCTTTCACTTTCAGTAGGCTGATAGCAGACTCAGATGCAACAACCCCATTTAAAGTTGGGGGAGTTATAGATAAGCACGGAACAGCATCTACTGGAGGACAATTTCCAGAAAGAGATTTTGGTGATGCAAATTCAGAATCAGAAGCAAGTTCAGCATGGAATGGACCTTCAGAAGTTTCAAAGTCAACAGTGGACTTCCCAGGATTTGACATTGATGCATCCTCCACTGCAAATTTTATATCCTGATAAACAAAATTAAAAAATAGGCTACCTCAATGAAAACATATTACAACATAACAGAAAATTTTAAATCTAAATACAGATAGGAACAGTACAATTTCACACATTTCTTGAAACACTTGACAACTCACAACTGGAAAGCCAGTTGTCCAAAACAGATGGCCTTTCTAGAAAACAACTAGCATCTAAATCATAACAGAAAGGACTATGAATCTTTGCTACAACCAGAATGGAAAGCAAGCTGTCAAGATTTAATCGGTAAAATTTAAATAAAGAAAAGCCATTAAAATGTTTCAATCGCAAGATACAGAAAACACCAGAATGTTCTAAGAATTTTTGATATCACAAACAAAAAGACATATCACTAAGCAAACTGTCAAGATTTGCTTGGTAAAACTAAAAATAAAGAAATATTTAAATATTTTCAATCATAAGAAAAAAATACCAGAGAACATGCACCTGTTTGATATCACAAACAAAAAGACATATCACAAAGCAAAACTGTCAAGATTTGCTTGGTAAAACTAAAAATAAAGAAATATTTAAATATTTTCAATCATAAGAAAAAAACACCAGAGAACATGCACCTGCTCCTTAAGATCAAATTATGTGTAGGCCTGGGTGTATTGCTAAATTAAAAAAGCCCAGTAATGTGCATGCAGGTCAGGGACAGTCACTTTGAAGTTTTGTAAATATAGAAATATCAGATCTTTCACGGACTTCCTGTCACATTGATTACACCTTTGAATAAGTGACTACTTTAAACAGCCAAGCATGCACTTTTGCCAGTAGACCGGATAAAATTGTAAGATATTTAATGTTCAGATTTTGGAAACCTTCAATAGAGGGAAATATATAGAAACTCAATGAAAACTCTTCACTTAATTACAACTAAACCATACCAACCATGATTCGATTATAAATTTGTAACATACAGATCAGACTTTTGTCCAAGCAACAGGAAGCTAAGGAATTGTTGTCCTGAAAGTTTCCATGGTAACGATGCAGACCAAATGTAGGTAATCAGAAAAAGCAACACTTAAACCATCAAATGCACTGTTGCAATACCCACATATTTGAAATTCCCCTCCAGAAAAATTGAACTAAGAGGTCAAAACACTTCTTCAGAGAAAGACCAATAAAGCTTCTAGCATCAGGAATTTGGCATACTTACATGGTTGCAACCCCTCTACAGAATAATTTAATTTAATAACCAAAAAAATAAAACTGAAATGTGAAAACACTAGCTCGGCTAATAAACTTCTAACGTTGGGAATCTAATCTCTTTTAAGTTTTGAACTTTGTAAGATGCTTAAGAGTTGGTCCAACAAGGGAACCAAATGAATCAAGAAAAACCACAAATGCTGACATTCCTAGATAAAAATATTTTTAACCTTCTTGTATACAGAAAAAGGCATCTCAAATTGCATCAAGGAAATGGACATGTTCACTTACTCTTCTAAAACCTACCAAGGTTGATGCAAGTAACAATATCTCCAATTTAGCTGGAAGCTTGATATGCAATCTTGCAACATAGCTTACTTTTAAGGAGCAAATGATAATTTTTACTTTCACGGACTGATCTACTGACCATTGCAACTTCATAACTTTCAAAAATAAAATAGTTCAGGCACTACTGCATTGCCTTTTGCTTTCAATTTACTCCATGTACTGTCTAATATGCGATTTGTTAGTCATCAGTCTGCTGATAAAGCCTTAAAAATTTAAATCCTTATAGTGCTGCAAAGAAAATAGTTAATAGGACATATAAAATGAACTAAACTCACAGATGTGAGATTGAGATAAGCTATCTCGGGACATGGAGATGTCACCATTCAAAAGCGTGCATTCCCTTTAAAACCAACTGTGCTACAAAATCTCCATAATTCTTGTCCCTTTTACATATCCATAACACCAAACCCTACATTTCTGTGTGAAATATTCCTTAAATATAACTAGATGGACTATCTCAAAGTGAGTTAAACCTCATACTAACAGGCCTTCTTAACTGGTTTCTGGGTATATGCAAAGTTATACTCAATGATCTCAGCTGCTTGAATTATTTTCATAAGATAGTATCGCATCATTTTGTGTGTACATTACAGACAGTCTAAGAAACTGTTCAACCTGTCTTGATTTCCTTGTTATGTCTGCACAGATGCCACATCATAATCATTTCAGATTTTCCTTCAGGGAAACACTTTTCTGCATGTCGAATTTCACATGATTTACCGCTGCTGCTAAAAAGGACTTTTTTCTGACTCTAGATTTCCAATCAAGCTTTATAAAGGACTTCTAATTCACTGTCTAATTTGAATACAAACATAGATAATTGGGATATTACTTGAGGGAAATTTAATCTTTTATATTACCTGCGGATGAAGTGCAAGAGATTATAGCTGTTTGATTGAAATCCGATCCGCCACCCACCCACTCCCACACAACAGACAGTTTAATTCTCTCGGAGACACAAATTACACTGTTGGGCCAGAATGAAAGTCCCGGGTGACTTTGAAAGATAGCATTGCCTTGGTGGCAGCTTAACCAAAAAAGAATGCTTGTGCTAATCATTTGCTCCTGTAGGGGCATTTCGTCCACATAACCTGGACCACTTGCCATGGCCAACCTCTTCGGGCTGTTTGTAATGCTTACTGTGAGTTTAACCTAAAGCATTCAAGAATAACAGCTTGGGATGCAATGACTAATACCTTGCAGAGAGTAAACATCTTATGAATATGTATTGCGAACAGGAAAAATAACTAAAATGACGATGATAGGCACAAGTTAAGAACCAATATGAATAGGCATTTAAATAATAACAAAACACCATATATCCTTCTCTCTGTATATCCACCCACGATACAGCAACCAGAAAGGCTGCAAGCACAGGGAACAACACCTGGAGAAGACTGCAAACCAAGTAAATCGGGTTTTCACAAATGAAAGCAGACCAGAATGGAATAGATTGCAACCTTTGGATTATTTCACCTAAGGTACAATAGTGCCAACTACGATAACTATGATTGACCCTCTAAGCCTGACAATTACAAAATTTCAATGCATTATAATGTGAAAGCCCCATGGAAGCAAATGTGTTTGTGCAGGAATTCCCACTATGATTTTCTAGTCTCTAAGCCTGATAAAGTTATTCAATGAATTATACTGTGAAGAGACCCATTGAAGAGAATGCATTGTAGCAACTTCAGTTGGACTCCACCATCTAGTGCCATACCATTCCTCGACAGCAACCTTTTGTTTTGCCCTACAATTTCATAACTTCTGTCTTAATTGAGCTGATGAAGTGTATTTTAAATTAATCAAATGAATGATGGCTCTCCACAATATCATTTCAAAATAAAGCACATGACAAAATCATGAGAATCAAAGTATATGACATATAGTTTTGGATACTAAAATGACCATCTGGTTCAGTGCAAAATTATGACAATATTCATCTGTGTTGCAAACATCCCAATTTTATTGTGAAACCAATGTTTGCCGATTTTTCCTGATATTTTGGTGTTATCTTAATTTTTCCAATGTTTGCCGATTTTTACCAATATTTTCTCGATTTTTACAATTTTTTTGGTTTTCCGGACCCTTGCCAATTTTATCCCAATGCTGATGTTTGCAACATTGATTCATCTCAACAGCTGGTCACAAACCTGGGCCTTCTTGTTTTCTGTGATAAGCTTACTAATAAAACTTAAGAATATAATTTATAGGGATTTTCTGATTGCATCCCTTTTTGATGTTTTCTGTGATTAGCTTGATCGCAGAAATTGAATATAACTTATAGAGAATTTCTGATTGCATCCTTTTCATAATAGTATAGACAAAACCATCTAATAGCATTTGTTGCAGCCAGTAGTAATTTACCTGGCATTAAGGTTTCTGCTGCTTCTTCCCCTAACCCCTGCAATGGCCACTGCTCAGATGAGTGCTAGCTCCCATCCCCCACCTATCACCCCCTCCTTCACCCAACATGAAACTGCATTGTGTGCCCTAGCTAACATAGCTGCAAGAAATTCTCAAAATAGGGTTTCAGTTGTGACGCTCAATACATTAAAAGAACAGGGTTATGAGTTATCTTAAAATGTGGATGATAAAAATAAAAACGTTATTCTTTGTTTTGACAGGGTATCTAAATGAAATCCTGGCTTATAGCAAAATCTGGAGATCTTTTCTACAATACAGGAGGACAAAAAAGATTAAAATGCAGGGAACAGCAGCAGGACCCAGAACCAACTGATAGACAGGATCTAAAAGCCCTATCTCTGCTGGAAGGATTAAAACTAGTCAAAGGTATTACCTCTTCACGGCTGGTCTGTCCTGGCTAATCCTCTCTTACATTAAGTGGAGTATTTGAGCCAAGTAATTACAAAATCTCCAGAGTTGTGAACAGCAAAGCAGCTTATCTCCTTTAAGGGTCCGAGCTCATCTATGGGAAGTATAATTGGGAAGCTTTCTCCAAAGCAAATGAATGGGCTCATCCTCCTGAGGGAATGTAGAATATCATTACAGTTGAAGGAATCCAAGGGTTCTGGTCCTCCATCCCTTAACTGCCTGCCCAAGCCACGAAGCAATCCATTGAAAGCCAGGGTCCGAGAGACCTCAATAGAAAGAAACAATACTGCCACAAAAAAGAGAAGTATCAGGTAATCGATGAACCCCTCCATGAGAAAAATGGATTTCTTCTATGCATTTTCTTCAATGGGTCTCTTCAGAGTATAATTCATTGAATAACTTTATCAGGAGACCTTATTAATATTGGCCTCATCGTCAGATCTCCCTCAGGCCTCTATCACTCTCTTTTGAACTATTCTTGAGTTGTCCACTTTTCCAGTCTTGGACAAACTTGCTTAGTATTTTTTATCACTGTACCTTTGTCATGACCTTATACATGTGGTCTGATGTACTCATGTAAGTTTATTTCTTCATATTATTTTCAACATTTTCTAGGAGCTGTGCTTGCATTCCCACATTGTATTCAGAGTTTTAAAAAATGGCTGAGCCGGCTCCAAATCGGCCAAGCCAAACGAGCCAGACCCCCGTCCAGTCCAGCTTGATAGAGAAAACGGACCGGCAGCCGATCACCAACTCGGCCAGTTCCGTAACAAACCGGCCGGCTCAGCCGAGCCCGAGCTAAACCAGCCAGTTCGGCCAGTCACATCCACCCATGCCCAGCGTAACTTTTTGGGGGTAAAATGGACCCCTCACTGCATTCTAATTGGATTTTAGGTTTTTTTGAAGTCCATTTACCTCTCCCAAGCCTATAAAAGCTACCCAACCCCTCACATTTCCTCACAGCTATCTCATTGCATTTGTGTGAGAATTTGTGAGGAGTTTGTGAAGAGTTGTGGAGTTTGTTTTTGGAGTAGCAGTGAGGAGTCTTGGGCAATTGTTGGAGCAGCAGTGAGGAGCTTTTTGGCCGCCCATTGGTGCAACATTGAGGAATTGGTTTGTTGGAGCAGCATTGAGGAGGAGGTTTGTGCCTAGAGGTATTTTTTTTCACTTCTAAAATCTGTTTTTGCTTGTTTTTTTTTGTACAAAACTGGAAATTGAAAAGAATCTTTTTTTGTAAAAGAAATGAACATTGAAGCAATGTTATTTTTTCTGTTTTCATTTTCAGATTTTTTCCTTTCATTTCCAAGTCCAAAAATGGCTCCTATAGTGAAATATGTTGCTTGGGCATATGCTGAAATGATTGATAATCAAATGTATTGCAAATTTTGTCATAGAAAAATTAAGGAGGGTGGAAGGGGCATTCATAGGCTGAAACAACACTTGGATGGGGTATTAGAGGCCAAATTACTCAATGTGAAGCACCATCAGAACAAACTGGGGAGATTAGGAAGGAGCTGCTAAATAAATTTGAGAAGTTTGAGCAATAAAAAACTAGGCAAAAAGAAATAGAGGCTGAAATTGGGAGGAAGAAGGGTACACAACAAATGATGGCTGCCAACCCCAATTTTGATTATGAGGGCTCTTCATCTATCAGTTGCACTAATGCATCCAACCCCTCTCGCTATGTTCCTCCCTCTTTGGAGCCTATGCAAGAAAAGGGTAAGGGTAAAATGAAAAAGAAGTTATTTCACACCCTCCTCTCAATCAGATGCACATGGTCCTCAAGCTAGTAGAAGTCATATGCAGCTCACTTTAGATGACCATTCGAAGAAAGAATTGAGAGAGACTGCCTGTGATTACATAGCTAGATGGTGGTATGATTCTGACATCCCCTTCAGTGCTTCTCGTTCACCATATTAAGAACCTATGTTTGAGGCCCTACTATGCATGAGCTAAGGGGATCTCTTTTGCGAAAAGAAGTTTCCTCCATTGATGAATATTTGAAAGATTTCAAACACTCATGGGCAAAAACAAGATGTGCCATCATGTCAGATGGATGGACTGATCAAAGGAACCATACCATCATAAACTTTCTTATCTTTTGCCCATAGGGAACCATGTTTCTAAAATCAGTGGATGCATCTAATAGGGTGAAAGATGCACACTTGTTTCAGCTTTGGATGAGGTTGCTGAAGAGGTGGGGGTGGCTAATGTTGTTCAAATCATCACAGATAATGCCTCTAACTATGTTCTTGCCGGTAAAACGTGAAGAAAAAAACAAAACCATCTTTTGGACCCATGTGTTGCACATTGCATAGACCGAATGCTTGAGGATGTTGGCAGGTCTAACATCAATATATAGCCTCCTAAGGAGTTCGCATTAGCCTATGGGCCTATGTTAGCCCCTAATGATAAAATAATCTGCAAATAATACCCCTATTGGTGACAAACCCACCAAACTAGCTCAAAAATAGGCCTCACAAGGGGCCAAATAATAATATGTACA
The DNA here is from genome assembly GCA_000404065.3 of Pinus taeda. Taxonomy (NCBI): domain Eukaryota; kingdom Viridiplantae; phylum Streptophyta; class Pinopsida; order Pinales; family Pinaceae; genus Pinus; species Pinus taeda. The sequence continues at coordinate 93,223 of APFE030170886.1, read as the reverse complement.
TGTCGTGGGGCCCTCCAAAGGCCCAATAATATCCTGAAGTGCCATATTGAGGAATAAATTCCTCAAAATATGATGGACAAGGGGGTGGCCCCTTATTCTCCAAGTAGTAGACCTGTGGTGCTCCCAGTGGGTCTGAGGGCACATAAATGACCCCATGGGTTTCCATATGCATCAAAGATGCCTGTAGGTCCTCTGCAAGGGTCCAACTGGTGGAATGAATATTGTCATGACATCGTATAAGTCATGGGACACCTACCAAGACTGTGGGGCTCCTGTGGGGGTTTGCTGGGCAAAATGTAGCAAGCATATCACCATCATCCCAAAAGTGGATCGCTAGTAATCTTTGAGCATTGATGAAGGTCCGTGGAGTGGTCTGCTGCTGTGAAGGCCAATGGTTGTCGATGCACACCCTATATGTGCCAATGTAGACCTCTAGGGGTTAGGATCCCGTATAGGAAGACCAAACCCAAATGGAAACCACTTGTAATCCTGCATAAGATTCAATGCGTCCCCTAGGCTTCCAGTACAACCAGTCATTAAATTAATCAGGTAAAAGAGTTTACAAATCATGGATAACAAAGTGGGCACTTCATAATGGCATGCCCTTCCATAGTGGGCTTTGGCATGTGCTAGTGTCTCCAAGCTCCAAAGGGGGTTAGCTAAGTACCTTATTAGGTGGTTTCATCACTTAAAGGGGATAGTATGTCCAACGTACATCCCTCTAACGAGGGTGGCAAGTGATAAATAAGTGGAATGGAATAGGGAATGAGAGGGGCAATCTTGGGCCACATATTGGGGCATAGGGGTAACTAGATAAGGGGAAGCCCACACCTGGTATGTAATGTATAGGACGGAGCAATTATTGTACATGAGGTGGCCCGACCTTGATTTTTCCATCCTTCTTTATATGTCTTTTGCCTTTTATGAGTTTTCTTTAAGTAATTGCTCGGGGCTCAAAGGACAAGAGCATGATGTGTAAGATATAGCAGTGATTACCCCTTTGAGCAGTTCATTGCCCTCCAGGGGTTGGGACAATCATGGGTTCCTAAATGATAAAGGAGGCTCATCTAGGGCCTGTGGAACCAGGGTGATGGCCATGGATTGGGGTAGAGCTCATGCATTAGCTTTTGCCCACTTGCTGATTATTTTGTCTCGGCCATCTTTTGCATTTTGTGGTACAATTCCTGTTAAATGTGGCCAATTATGCTTTTCTTTTTCTTTTAGCTACTTCAACATCCGAGACATCATTCTAGGCCTGACCCAAGGTGGGGGGGCAAAGGGATAAGGCGACTGGCCTTATGTGGACCCAAAATGGAAATGTAGGCACAAGTTGGAGAAACGATGAATGTGGGTACAGTGAGTGGAAAGGGAGTAATATGTGTGGGTAAAGGAGCGGGACAATGCACCCAAAGTCGGGGTTTCCCAAGTAGTACCAACCTATAACCAAATGGTCAATAGAGGAGATCCCAAGGGACTAAAAGATCCAAGGGTAACAACCAAAAGAGAACAAGGGGACAAAAGCACAAACTAAGCCCACTCTTTCTGCCAAATCCCCCCATCAATCCACATCCAGAAGTATCCATGATAAGTAAACCCAATACTCAATTACCAAATGACAAGACATACCTTTAGATTCGAGAGGCCCACCTTCAAACATACGATTAATACAGGTGGGTGAGGGACCACATGGTTGGCTCAAGTGGTAGAGAAATGGCACAACGAGCTAGGAGGCATCAAGGCATTGTTGGTTGTCGACTGAGGCTCATCATGGAGAAAAAAAGTTCTTGGGTATGTCACCCACAAAGTGGTGGGCAACAATACCCACTACATACAAGATTTGGTTGCAGGTAGTGTTATTAATTTGGAGTATTGCTCCACTGAACAAGAAAGTGTTGATATCTTCACCAAGTTTGTGACAAAAGTGAAGTTTCTTCGTCTTCGCAACTTATTAGGGATGGAAGAAGTTTTCATCAAAGGGGGGATGTTAATCATAATGACATCTTCCTCCAAATTTGTTTCAACCTTCTAATCAAAATTAACAATGTATAATGTTTATCTAGTAGCCAAATTTACTGTTGTACAGCCTATCATTATGATAAGGCATTTTGTATACAAGTGGCATTATTATATTGTTGGGCATATATTCTTCATTAACTCACTAAATTATATAGTGAGTTTATCCAATGTTGTCAGAACAAGATTGATCATCTAACCAATCAATAACAAAACCGAGAACTGGAATCAAAAAATAAAAACCAGTTAAAAATAGCTCAACCAAAAAATATAGAAATTTTGAAAAACACACACACACATATACATTGGAGGAAATAATATCTTAAGATGGGAAGACCAAAATGGAACACGTTGTTAGGGTTTTTTCACTATGCGATGTGGAGCTCGATGTTTCCGCTATGATTAATCCCTATCCTGGTCACTACGCCACCTCTAAACAAGGGTTTAGTGTGTCACCACCTGCAAATAATGAAGGGAATGGGAATATATGGCTCGTTTTCTGGGTGATTCGACATTCCTTTCTCCGCAATACTCCCAAGGCAGTCATAGAAAGTGGGGGACCCAAACTCGTAGATGTTTTTGTTGGACAGAATTGCTTCAAGTTGGATCGTGGTCTTAAAAGAATCTATGGGAGATTTGCAAGCAGCTTCATTGGTAGCTCCATCTTATTGGTGCTAGTACGGGAGAAATACAACTCTGGTATTCTGATTTCCCCTTAATACCTTTGTTTTTCACGCCCTGGTCTTCTTTCTTCATGGAAATATACTTTGTCCTATCATTCCCTACATCCTTGGGGTTTTTGCGAGTTGTGTCGTCGACTTTTTCTGGCCCATCGACTTTATGTAGTGTCCCTCCACCTTCTCATTTTGCACTGAAACAAACAACCATTTTTCAAATCTTCATTAGGAATATCAATTGAAAAACAAATATTATCTGGGTCAAAAGTTCCACATCTATTTACTCTCTCAAGCAAGTTATTGAACATAAGTGGTGTATATCTTTATATTTTCAATGCCTTCAATTTGAAGAGAAAGCTTTATATGATTTTGCTCTTCTCAAAGACTTCAATATCGCAAAATATTCAACAATCATACTAAACACAAGGCTTCGGGGGGGGGACCGGTGGGGGGGGGCTCCTGGTGCAAAGACTATTAATGGCGCTCTTGTCTCTTTTAAGGCAGTTGTTCAAGGGAAGGTTCCAGCATCAACAAAATAAATTCAAAATATTCCAGGCCCCTATATTGTAGAACAAATGGAGAATGCTCCTTCTATGGAAGTTAAACTCCTTGAGTTATCTTCTCTTTTCTTTGTTCTACAATCTAAGGCAGTTATTTGCAAATTTAATGGCTTTTAACCTAAAGTTGAAGCTTTAACACGATGGATTTTCTCCACATGGACTCTGAACATGACATATTCCTATGCTCAAAGGGCTTTTTCATAGTCCAATTTGAGATACAGAAGGATCTAGATTATGCCCTTAATGAAGGGCCTTGGCTCTTGGGTGGAGTCAGACTATTCATCATAACATGGTTCCCTGAGTTCGATGCCAACACTATGGTGGTCTCTTCCATGTCGATCTGGGTGAGACTTCCAAACCTCCCGTTCCCATTTTGGCATCATAAAGCCCTTGTAGTAAGAGGCAACACATTGGGCAAATTCAAAAAATTGGATTTGGAAAGATTAGAAAATGGTATATTTACATATGCCAAAATGTGTGGAGATTGATCTTAGTGAAGGACTCCCATCATATAAATCTAAAACATAATAACTTCCACTAATCACAAGTTCTTGATTATAAGAATACGGCATTCCGATGTTGTGTATGTTTTCAGACAAGACATTTGCAGAATACATGTCCATAGGCAAAGAAGAATCCCAAAAAGAAGAAGAGGAAACCCAATTGTCCAACAAGATGGCAGTTCTCAGAGCATCATCCCGACGAGGATGAAGAAGAAGATAATAATGAAAGTCAACACGAAAGATAGTTATAAGACCCAGCAAGGAGACAATACAAATGGGGACAAAATGGTTCAACTAAGATCATCACCATTCAACAAAAAAGAAATGGATCTTGCGGATACTGACATTGGACGAAATTGGGGGCACAAAAAGAGCTCACATCTCTGAGAGCTCGAATTCAAACAAAGAAGTCCCTCAAGTGGATCAAGAATTGCCTTGGGTTCTTGTTGATCCAAATCCTAATGGTTGCCAAAAGGTGTAAAAAAGGAAAACCAAAGTAAGAAAAAATCAGCTCTAGTTGCCAGTCATAATTTCCTCCTCTCTTTTTTTCTAGGCTTATGCTATGACAGTTCTTGGACATTATATGAACCTATATGTTGCCTTATGTACTTCTTTTGTTTCATCTTGTTATTCATGACTACTATTTGCATACACACTATGTAGTTTTTATTTCTATTCATAAAAACTGCGGTGTTTTGTTGGAAAAAAATTATAATATATATATATGAATGAATTTAAACAATTATATGCAAATTTGCGAAGTTTCTCATATATATAACAAGGTTGCATATACCCAAAATAGCACCAAGTGTAATCCATCTCTAATCCAAAAATACATCAACAAAGAGACTCTAGATAGCCTCTAGAATCCAAAAAATATAATGCTACAACAAATACCTACATATCATCAACATCACTGCCCATATTGAGATCCTCGTCATCAATATCACCCTCTATGCATTAAAAGAAGGTAGAAAAACTTAACATGTCAAATCAAGATTTTGTTTGAGTGATGGGTACATTTTTACTAGGGTCGTAACAGAGGAATTCAACAATCAATGTAACCAACATTGAGGTACAGAGAGAGCTTGGTGCTCTTAACTAAATGTCCATTCCATACCCTCATACATGACAGAATCCAATGGAAGCATTGCAATCCCCTAAATCCTAAAATCCTGTAAATTGTTAAGTCCGCTCGATGTTGAGTGGCATATAAAATTCTACTCTCTCCATGTGCGATCCAATGAGGTTGGAACCACTCTCAAACATTTTGAAACAAATAATAGTAATGTTAAAAATTTGAGTAGAAGGATAAAAATCCTTTATCATTAATTTTCATCCTTTTACTTTGAGAATTTAACAATTTTTAGGAATTAACATGGGCAAGACAAGCAAGCAAACTAGCAAAAAAGGCTTGAAGCCAATTTTTTATATTGTATCGATCTCAATGTCTGAATTTATAATACATCAATGGACCTTTTAGATCTTCTAGATCTAGATCTAGATCACACTAACAATCTATCAGTGAATCATCATGACACCTCGTCAAGATAAGAATTACAAATGTATTCACGAACTTTGTGATTTTCTAGGGACTCACAATCTAACATTTCCCCCTCCCCCATCACAAGTCTGAATAATTGAACCAATAACCTTTGTTATCTTCAATCTGAAACTGTTGAACTGAGTTTCAATGAAGATATGACTAAAAAACCGCCAATATTGAATATCTAGAAGTGATTGGCTACTATGTCTGAACATAGATGTTGAAATGATTGTTGAAGAGACTAGTTGTTATGTTGGAATTCTCCATTGTTGATTGATTTAACTGATTTGACTTTCAATAGTTGATTCTTGAAAGGATCCAAGTTGGGACTTTGGATTCTTTAGGTGGTGGTTTTTAGGGTTTACCATTAACCATTTTCAATTCATCAATTGAATCCCCCCCTAAAGGTGTAGGACGGTTTCTTTTATCATTGTGCTCCTCCCTAAGGTGTGGAGAGTACCATCTTTCTTTGGAATTATTGGTTGAAAACTTTTTTCTGTGTTCATTTCTTCAGTCAGCTTTATCTTTATCTTTGTCTTGACCAGACTTTAGGATTTATGCAACTTCTTTATTTCTAGATTTAATCTCCAGGAATTTATCCATCCATAATTGACTATTTAATTAGCTTTCTTTTTTTTTCGACATCTCTCTAATAGATGATTTGTCTTCCCACAATAAAGAAAAGGATGGAGATCGAAACACTGACTCTTCCATGTAACCATTTCTCTGACAATGTTGGCACTTTTTATCAATAATCTTAACTTCATCAAGAAATCCTGCACTCACAAATTGAACTGGTTTGAAAAAATATAGAATATAAAAATATTGTCTTTGGTGTATCCCAATTCAAGCCAATTTTTGTTGAATGATACTTCTTCCCAAGGTCTGATAACCATCTTGGAAAGACCATTTTCTTGTTCTTTTTCTTCTTCACAATTGTTATTGTTGCTCATATTGTGTGCTTGATTCATTGGTTCTATTAAGTCAATTGTATCACATTGTGCATCAATCACCTATATTATGTCTTGGGTATCACAACTTATATAAACTTTTGCCATTATTTCAACTATATCACATGTTGCATCAAACTTTTGGATTAGGTCTTCAATACAACTTGTTGCATCAATTTTCTCTAGTAGCTCCATTGTGTCACAAATTTCATCAACCTATTGGATGAGTTCATTTGTTTCACAAATTGCATTCATTGTTTGGATGAGATATTTTGTGCCACAAATTGCATCTATCTTTGTTGTATATTTTGCATCAACCATATCATCAAGTAGATCTTGCTTTGGCCTCAATTTTATCTGGAGTGCATCAATGAATTGTTCTTTCATATCTATTTTCTTTTGAAGATCTTTTGTAGCTACTAGTGTGTCAACCATTTGATCAATTATGGTTTGATTTTGCTTTAATTTCCACTGAAGTACTTTGATTTTATAGTGTAAGTCATGGTTTCACTCCCACAAATCTTTAATTTCCTAAGAGGCATTTAGAAAACACTTTCCCCCTTTATGCATTTTTACTTGACACACTCGCTTGCTCACTTGTACTCACTCGCTTTCAATCATTATTTTATCTCTGGCTCACTTGATTTTATGTTACCTTAGGGTGTCGGGTACTACCGAACATGTACCCTAAGTGTGATTACAATAATGGACTTTTGATGACTCAATTGACCTTCTTAAGACCCCTTATTCAATTTCAGGGTGGTCTTGATGATTACTTTCACAACTTTGAAAGGGTTTGGGACTTTACCCTTTGTACATTTGAGTGATTTATCCTTCAATTTTTACTATTTTATGAGCAATTTAATGCTTGAAAAGACTAAAGGAACAAACAAATTGGCTCTCTCATAGTGCTTTTAATTATGACTTGTAAGCTACCATAGTCCTTTTTTTATAATCATTTAGATATTTGGACTTGGAATATCACAAAGAAAAAAGAAAAAGAAACACGCAAATCTAATGGCATTGAAGCACATGAAATGGCCTTTGATTCCCCTATGCAAATTTCAAGTTGGATCAAGATCTTAAAGACTACCAAAGATTGATTCCTTTATTTTCTTTTCTTTTTTAATTAATCTTGATACAAATTGCTCTTAATCATACTTAAGACAATTCTCTTTTTAAAAGCAAGCATAGATCAAGGAAGAATATGTGCCCATTTACTTTTCAATAATAACCCATGAACAACACTTAAACTAGGGTTATTGCGACTCTTTGCAAAAAATGAGCATAACCAATTGTACGTCAATAAAGAGGTAAAGGACCTTTTAAAGTGATTAAAAAAATACCTTAGCCCATTATTCTAATCGCATTAAGAAAAGCACTACGCTTCTCAGAAGGTCATGCCTAAAAAAGCAATGGTTTATCATAATGTGTAGATAAAGAAGAAGATTAGTACATGGCGGTTGTTGCAACTTGCATCCACATTCCCTCCAGAGATGGATGATAGCAAGTTTCTCATCAATATACCGCAAATCAATTCCTTGAACAAAATAAACTCTCTTTTGAAATTCCCCGCCATGAAGGTCATCAAGATGTCAAACCCAAATTATAACCAAATAGAGCAACAATAATCCAATGCAGAAACAAATGTTGGTTCTAATTTCGGATGCCCAAGCGATAGAGTATGATTAGAATTCACCATACTAGAGAAACCAAGCTCATATAAACCATCTCATTGAATTGTTGTTCATCCATCAAAGCAACTCAAATTTGGTCTATCCATTTGGAGTTGATCTTTTCAACCCAAAGCTTTCATCTCTTTGCAACATTTTAGGTTGCGCTGTAGGGACATCTCCACGCTTGTAACTAATGGAACCTAGGTTTTCGTGCCTAATTTCAGTTCTTGTGCATCCTTATACTGGTGACAAATTGCATCTAAAACATGCAAATTTAATCTCAAAATTATTTTTTATAATTAAAAAAAATGTGTTACGAGGGTCCTTAGTCACATTGATGAAACCAACCTTTTCCAATTGTATGGAAATAGCCTTTTCCAATTTTGTGCCACCGATCAAACTTGTTAGAACCAACAAGTTCAACCAATTTCGGTCTAGTTCTAATAACACTAAATTTATCCCACATTAATCATGAGATATGGTTTCATCTCCTTCTAGCTTATATAATAGCGGTGAAGGAACTCAATTGTGGTGTAGGTGAGTGTAGTGCTCCATAGTTGCATGGATCCCTCTAATCAATATTAAGGGGTAATGTAAGAACGTGTAATGTTTGTCTAGTGGCCACATTTGCTATTGCATAGTTTGTCATTATGATAAGGCATTTTGTATACACAATGAGGCATTATTATACTATTGATCATATTATTCTTCATTAAATCACTAAATTATAAAATGGGTTTATCCCACATTTATTATGAGAAATGTTCTCCTATCCCTCTAACTTATTGTAACACACCCGACCTCCTAAGTCACCTTGTGGACATGGGGGTCATAATTTTTTTGCTTCCTTCTTTCAACTTGAGCCCAATTTTAAGGCTAGTGTCATCTTTTGCTCACCAAGAACTTTTCAACAATATAAATTTTGTTGAATTCCGAGTCCAAGGCACCAAATTACAGCGCTTTAAATATTTAACAATTTGTGCTACATTAGCATGAACATATCATTGACATGGGGTAGATGATGTGGCACTCCAAGTCCAAATGTCACTTGAAGCATGGTGCCTTGTCATCACCGAGACCACTTAGCCCTGCCATGTTACTCAGTCTCTACATGGATTATGTTATATTAATTAATACACGTAAGCATGTATTAAACTAATTATCGAAATAATGGGGTTCACATTAATATTACATTAATGCTTGTTATTAGTAAACTTATTAATTATAATCACCAATTATTTTTACAATAATATTTATTTACCAAATATTTTTATCAAAGCCATTGTATCAGACAACAATTCCAATTTATCTGATTATTTAATTTTTCATGGTGGATCAATCATCAAATCAAGTCTCTAAGAAGATTTACATTTGCCCAAACGACTTGTGCCCACAAGCTTGCCAAGTGTCATGCAAGCATGCCTTTGACTACCAAGTGTCATGTGAGCACGCCTTCTAGTCACCTACTAAGTGCCAAGCGAGCACAATTTCTAGTTTATTGCTGCCAAAGTTTCATGCAAGCACACCTTCTAGCCGCTTGCCAAGTGTCATGTGAGCACGCCTTCTAGTCGCTTGTCAAGTGTCATGTGAGCACGCCTTCTATGCAAGTTGTTTTGTGAAGGCCCACTCCACTTTGCTCCAACTGCCAATGCCCAAATGCTCACTATGTGTCACGTAGTTGACCCATTCTTTGATGACTTAAATCTTAGTATTCTTGATATATTTATTAACAAACTTTGCTTTGCACGATTATTAATGCATTATTTGTTATTTATCTACAATTAATGGAGTAAACTTGAAAAACTCTTCCTCCGCACATTAAATATTATCATGTCATTTATTTATTAATTAATTAACAAGTAATGAATCAACATGTGCCATTCCTCTAGCCATTTAAAAATCATTATTTCATTAATAATATTGTATTTCTATAATATAATATTTCCATGAATTTCAGTCAAAGCTCTCTCATCGAGCCTTTTTAGTCCACGACTCTTTCATTTTCCTTGTAGCCCATAACCTACACACTTGCCACTTATCATGAGAGCAAACCTTTACATCATACAATTTCACAAAGGCCTTCCTTAATCCACTCTAATGGCTTATACCCCACATATGTGCTAGGTGCCTCTCCTTTAAATATTAATTAAAGTTACATTAAACCTCATATTATATTGCCTCCAAAATATTTTATAATATAGAGGGGATCCTTTATCAAATCATTTCATCAAGCCTGTTCCTTTAAATTATACTTCGATTCCCCATGGGCAGCATGTCTACCACGCATCCTCTACATTTTTATTACTTTCAATTTATTCAATGAATGATACATTTGTAATAACTCATCAAGCCTCCTCTCCAAGAATTTAAGTATTAACAATTATTATTATATTATATTATATTATATTATATTATATTATATTTCTTGCCACTACTCATGAGTCATGCCTGATTTCCCCCCACATACATTCATCTCCATCCACGACATCTAACAAAAATTCACACCCAACTAAGATACTTATAATGTTCCCATTTCAGGTGTATTGTTGACATTGTATTTTAACCAAAGTAGAAGGTAGCAATTCTTCTCCATTATATGAGAGCTTACCACTACAAAATTCGATTCACTTTGATAAACTCCAACTTAATCCTTTGCCCCAACAAGCCCCAACTCAAAAAAATCTTTGTTTTATTATCCTAAACAAAAGATAACACAGTATAATTATTTGTGTACTTATACATAACATAATTTGTGTATAAGCTACTTTTGACATTGTATTTTAACCAAAGTAGAAGGTAGCAATTCTTCTCCATTATATGAGAGCTTACCACTACAAAATTCGATTCACTTTGATAAACTCCAACTTAGTCCTTTGCCCCAACAAGCCCCAACTCAAAAAAATCTTTGTTTTATTATCCTAAACAAAATATAACATCAGTATAATTATTTGTGTACTTATACATAACATAATTTGTGTATAAGCTACTTTTGACATTGTATTTTAACCAAAGTAGAAGGTAGCAATTCTTCTCCATTTTATGAGAGCTTACCACTACAAAATTGGATTCACTTTGATAAACTCCAACTTAGTCCTTTGCCCCAACAAGCCCCAACTCAAAAAAATCTTTGTTTTATTATCCTAAACAAAAGATAACATCAGTATAATTATTTGTGTACGTATACATAACATAATTTGTGTATAAGCTACTTTGTTTGTAATCTGAAAAGGCTAATGTTTAAGTTATTAGGAAAGTTATTAGGAACTCATTACTAAGTTTGTTGGCAATGTTAGTTATATTAATGACTTATCACTAAGTTGAGATTTGTTAGTTACACTTAGAGTAGCCACTAAATTCATGGAGATTTAGTTGTTATCATTAAATGTATTATGAATCAAAACATACTATTGTTTTGAATATTAAGTTTCATGAAAATGCCTTCCTTCATATTTTAGGATTTGCAAGTGCAATACACCCCTAGATGTGCAAATGCCCCCAATACTTGTGGTGGCAACATTCATTTGACTAAAGATTTAATCTCCTCCTATCAATGATCAATCTCCTTGTGAAGAGGCTTTCAGAGAGGTTAGAAACATCTCTTAGCTTCTATTTAAGAAGACTCCTCATCTCCCTAACAAATCTCCTATTGCGCATAGTGATGAATCTCTTTGTGAAAGGGATTTACAACAAATGCAATCACTGAACTTAATGAAGAACAAATAAGTAAAAAATAAAAATAAATAAATAAAATAGTGTTCGTGAGGAGCCACACATAGAACTTGCCAAGGTGACGTTAGCTACAACAAGATGAAACCACGATGCTCAATTTAGCTCCCAGAATCTCATATAGTAATCACCAATTACATCCATCTTTTACGTCAGAGACCCTCAACAGGAAGTAAATGCAATGGTATGTGTTACCAACTATATTGCATGGGGATGCACGTGTGATGATTCGAAACTAATTTTTTTTAACCTAACGTTCAAAGGGTTGGGATGTTGGTTAAAGCACCTTATAGCATGAGATACGAAGTGGCTCATGTCATGGATTGCCATGGCTTGGTTCTTTCATGATGGCATATTTCAACTGATGGAGCCTTGGGTTTATGGTGTTATGGTGGATAATGTTGTTCATGGTTAACTCAGCATAACACTCATACATTTCATGATCTACTTTCATTAACTTTGATTTATGGCAGAGTTAAGTAAGAGTAACTCTTAGTGTTCAGAGTACAAAACCATTTTACCCCTTGTATAAACCCCCTTACATTAAGTAAAGTTTAACCATGTAAAATATTCCATTTACAATGAGGGACATATGATTATATTGCAATATTATAATAAAGGGGGAGTGGGGTGGTGAGCCAACAACCTTATGAACTCATGATATCCGTGGAGGGCATACTTGCTTACTTAAAAGTTATTGAAAGCCACAAACATGTGCCTTTTTTTCTATGTTCTTTAAATGCCACATATATATAGGAGTCGAGGGTCATAGCTAGGATGACTAACTTGTGAAGATAAAGCATATAATTTTAAATTATGTAATGCCACCTTCACTTGACCAAGTCTTCCTCCATCATGGCCCATGAATTAGATTGAAAGGGGGCTATGTTATGAATATTATGGGACATTTTGGTCAAATTAAACATTTTTATTGACTCACTTCATGTTTAGTGAGTTGTGCCCATGGACACAAGGGATTATTAAAGCCATTGCATAGCTATCAAGCTTGATTTTTCACATTTTTTTACATTGCCTTTTGTAGCCGAGCTGGCATGTGCCTTGTGAACCCCTGAACATATAGTCATGCACCCTCATCTTTATATCATGCAACAAGTAGATAGCCATGGGCATACATCCACATGTTCCTAGAGTTGATTGAGCATATTTCATATATATCCTCCTTGGTAATAAATTATTTCATGAGCCACCTTTAAATCCGGAAGGATTGCTTGTGTTGGGGCCATCATATGCCCATACAACTTATCCCATGGGGGTCATCTTCACATGATTCATAGTGTTGGTTGAAGCATTGTTGTGATGATACTTGGTGATGAACTTCTAGATGCCATACATATGATATACCCTTTAGGTGCGCAGCATAATGTTCACACAAGTTTAATTATTCATGCCATGGAGTATCATTAAGGTTCACCTATCAAAGCTAATAGACTGCATTGAAAAGCTATATATTTCCAACATCTTCTAGAATCAAAGATCTATTTGATGTTTCCTTGCTTTGACCCATAACCAAACACGAGGGAAGAGCTCAAGATGTAAGCAAAGTGATAGCATGACTACATTGAAAATACGACCTCACCTAGCCCTTGAAATTTTGTCATGTAGAGTAGATATAGGAAGAAATATGCTCTTGAGAGCATTAAAATAAATGAATAAAGCTCACAGCTCAACTTAAAGAGTATGAGCATTTGACTTGATGTAATAAACTCCATGGATCTTGTATGTGGTGTTTTTGGATGTTGGTACATCCCACCACATGGTTTTGCTTCCTCAACCTCCTTTAGGTGCATCCAGAGATTCAGAGGTTCACATCCACTCTTCCTTAAGAGCACGTCCGCAAGTTGGAACCATTGTTACCACCCATATTGCATGGGGATGCACAAGTGATGATTCGGAATTAATTTATTTTGTATTGTGGCATCATGATCCTAGCTTTCAAAGTTTTGAGATGTCGATTGAGACAGCTTGTAGCATGGGATGTGAAGTGGCTCCCGTGATGGATTATCATGGCTTGGTTCTTTCTTCATGATGGCATATCTCAGTTGATGGAGCCTTGATGTTTATGGTGTTAAGGTTGATAATGTTGTTCATGATTAACATAGCCTAACACTAATAAATGTCGTGATCTATTTTCATTAAAGTTGATTTATGGTGTGGGTTGGTAGGAGCTACCGCTCAATGTTCATGGTATAAAACTATTTTACCCTGACATTTCTAATCATATTGTAGTGGATTAAAGTGTTAAACACCCTTCCTCTGATGTAAAGCTTCACTATATTGCAATATTAAAATGAAAATGGTGGGGTGGGGGTCAAGGGGGACATATGATTATATTGCAATATTATAATCAATGTGCTCTTTTATTCCAAAGCATAAAGAACAAAGGAGAGTTGGCAAGGTGGCAACAGCTAACCTCCTAGATGCACAAATCTATCATCTAGGTGCTTGGGCATTTTAGATTCTAATGATGACAATTTTGTGGTAATAGTACCAAAGTAGTGGTATGAACTTTGAAGTATATGATTATGTGTTACATGTATGGCTACAAGACTATGACTTCCATTATCTATGCTAGGTTTACCTAGTTCTTCATTAAGCTTTGAGAAATAATATAGTGAGATTCCAATAATTATCCCCATATACACACACAATTTATCTTAAGTGGACCACATTTCAATGGTGCCAAGAAGGTTAGAGGTTGGATGCTTAGTTCAACCACCTGGAAGCTTATTTCTAAACATAAAATTTCATTGATGACCGAAAAAATAGCCAACATCAAATATCAAGTTCTTATACAATAACATGCTTTTATTGGGATCAACCCAAAAGCCATAACAAGAGAAACGTTTGATATACCAAATAACTTACGAAACATTGGTTTCAATTTCACCGACCTCTACACAAACAATGTAACAATATATTAATAAGTTCAACAAAATGTCTATCGCACTTGGGGTTGACAACATTGGTAAATTTATCCACAGATTTTAATGCGGTACCCTCTTTCACCCCTATAAGCAAAAATGGACCTCTAATGCATCATGTCTCTTGAACATTTTTATTGGCCTTAAAGATTGAAAGCAAGTTGTAGAAAAACAATCACATCAACAATTAAAGGGAGCACCAACTTTCTTCCCAACCACATCTTCTTCCCTTCCCTCAAGAAATCAACTCAAGAATATTTATAACATCGAGCAAAATGCCAAGGGTCCTTAAAAATATCATCATTATAAAAAATCAATGATCATTTTTATAACCAAGAGAGGAAGCAGTGGATGTAGATAAAAACATAGCCTTACTAAGACGCCCACTCTAAATCCCATGTTGCTTCTCATGACCAACGACCATTACATCAAAGTTAGTGAAACCTAGTTTATATATAACTACCAAATCATCAAAAATTTGGTCCATTGCATCATTGTCAACAAAAACATGAAAAATTTGCCTCTCAAGAGTTCATCACGTCCCCCAAACTTCCCACAAATTCAAGCCCACAACCTTGGCTCCTTGGTTGAATCAAGAAATGGAGCCTTAACAATAGTGGATAGAATTTGCACCATGACTTTTGCCTTAAACCCGTTCATAGATTCATTAAGTGAGACATCACACCCATGAATTGGTGTGATCATTTGCTTGGCAAACTCTATAATTTTTACCAGTACATCATCTATATTGGCTCCCATAGGATTTACAAGTTTTATAAGGAATACAAGGCATTATCTATTCAAGTTTCACTTCAAAGTGATTAGTGCTTGTTGGACTCTCAAAGTCCCATTGGCCTATTTTGGTCATCTGTGGACACCAATATAAGATCAATTCAAATTATGGGATTCTTGAATCAAACTTAAGAGCATCGCCAAGGAATTTGTTACATGTATTGTTGGACAAATCCAAGACATGATTCTCATAAAACAACTTTGAAAGAGACACAACATGAAAAAAGTACCTCTGAAGAGTTCCTCTTGTACCCCAAACTTCCCACAAATTCAAGCCCACAACCTTGGCTCCTTGGTTGAATCAAGAAATGCAGCCTTAACAATAGTGGATATAATTTGCACCATGACTTTTGCCTTAACGCCATTAATAGATTCGTGAAGTGAGACATCAGCCCATGAATTGGTGTGATCTTCTGCTTGGCAAACTCTATAATTTTTACTAGTACATCATCTATATTGGCTACCACAGGATTTACAAGTTCTATAAAAAATACAAGGCATTATTTATTCAAGTTTCCCTTCATAGTGATTAGTGCTTATTGGACTCTCAAAGTCCCATTGACCTATTTTGGTCATCTATGAACACCAATAGAATATCAATTCAATTTATGGAATTCTTGAATCAAACTTGAGATCATTGTCAAGTAATTCGTTACGTGTATTGTTGGACAAATCCAAGACATACTTCTCATCAAACAACTTTGAAAAAGACACAAGAGCATCGAGGTTTAAATGCTCATGCATTCAAGGAACATCTCTTTCACCCTTCTAGATTATACAACATGTCATAGATCTCATTCCAAAGTCATCAATGCCCATCCAATCACTCGATGACTCCATGGAACATCTATAATCGAGACTAAAAAACTAGAGACAATTCATGCAATTGTTCAATAGGGAAAATTCAATATAGAACATCCATAATGGAGAGTGGGAGAAATGTAATGGCTAGCACAAGTGATCAATTAAGGAAAAATTCAGCTTAACATCTATTGTGAATCTCCATCTCTACTAGGAGGGAAAATTGTTGCTTAAGCACAAACTACAAAGCACTCAACAAAACCACTTCAATAATTGATATCCTCTTCTCATATTGGTCCACAAAATATTTAACAAGATTGGTCTAGCTTCCAAGTAGCATGATGTATGAAAGAACCTTCAATCACAGGCAACCTTCAAAATAGAATCTAACTTCTCAAAGTGGCTAGTTGTCATGCCTTTTGGCTCAAACGGGACACCAAAACCCTTCATGAAGCTTATCAATCCATTTTTGTCCCCTTATATTAGGAAAAAAATAAAATTCAATTGAAATTTGTATCAATGTCCACTAAAGACCAAAATAGATCAACAAGACTAGCAACTACAATTAGCAATTACAGCCAAGCAAAAGGGATGGGTACAAAAAGCACCCTTACAAGAAATAGAATTAAATGAAAAGTGAGTACATGAGCAACATGAAATGAATGACATAAACATAGGTATAAAAGTAGGTTATCGCAAGAAGAAAATCCATAGAAAATGAAGGGAATCCAATATATAACCATGGGCTTGAATGAAGATGTCATTGCTAAAAGGAAGGGGGAAAGCATATCTAATACATATTCGTTATCCTCAAACCCCTTTTGCAACAACAAATCAAAGGAAAGTTCAAGGAATGTTTCTTTAGTCAAACTTCCATCTCTTATCTTGGTATTGATGTTGATTTAGAAGAAATCCAAGTAGATTCAAGGAGCATATAATATATATCCCAAGGCAATTACTCAAAAACCTATTTGTCATAGAGTAGAAAAGTCTTCTTAGAAACCACTTGACACCCAATATCCTAAGAAGGAAGATGATCTAGGGAGTTTTCACATTATAGTGCTACAATAGACATCATCAAGAAGTTTTCCACCCCTAATCTTAACGATATATAGATCTTCATCAAGACATGGGCAAAGCATATATAATAACACATTAGTTATCATCAAAATCCTTCAGCAATAACAAAATGCAAGCTCGAGAAATGTTTTTTAATCAAAATTATATCTCCACATACTATTGTTGTTGATTCAAAACAAATCCATGTAGGTACAAGGGAAGTTCATACACCAAGGCAATGGATAAAACAAATAATTGCCATAGTTGAAAATCTTCTTGGAAGCATGAGATTTTGAGGGAAGTTCATCCATCATTTCTGCAAAAATGCAAAATCCCCTAAATCATCGCATCTAAGCCACCACCGTATTCAACTAGAGGCTTGAACAACACCGAAAAGATGGTATATTCTCTACACATGTTCTTGAAATATGGAACATTCAATAACCTTTCAAGGTTGAGACTAATAATGTTTCTTAATTTGCCTCAAGAACCGCGCCACCACATACCAAGAGCTGATAAGATTTGTTAGGTATATCACCTTTAGGAGCCAGAGACAGAACAACACCTCATTTTTATGTGCCCCTTATGTTACGAGATCTTAGGGTGCTACCACTGCCTCTATAGAGATTCAGGAGGATCCCTCTATGCCTTCTTCTACTATCCTAACTAGAGATGCCTAGCCCTCTTCATCAACAAGATATTCAAAAATTTCAAACACAGATCTCAGATCCTAAATAACCCGCCTCACCTGAGGACAATTTGGATAATCACATCATACTTTTTAGGTTGATCCAGATGATCAAAGGAAGAAACGACCAGCAGAGTTCTAGACTATTTCAGATAGTAGAGCAGTGATACCTTGAGTCTCCCCTTAGACCCCCCACCCCCACACATTGGAGGCCAATTGATATCCTTGAGACCATTGCGGAGGTGTCGAACAACATATCAGTTTACTCACACCCAGAGCATCAGAGGGATTAGTTCTAGACAATTGTCGAGTGGGGTGTGGCCCCCCCTGACAAACTCCTCCCTAGCCCCAGCAAAGCAACCAAATACTTATTCAGAGATACTTTCCTTTAGCCTCAAATACTAGGAGTATCCCTCGCTCCTACATCTCCATAGGATCATGCAACCAAACACTTCGTTGGATCCAGAGAACTCCGATAACAAGCCAACACCACTATCACCCCCCTTGTTGTCAACTATCAAACTCAAGAATTCTTAAAATCATCAATCTCCAAGCCTAGACTTATTCACTTAGTCTTCTACATCATCACAGCTTTTGATCCAGTTATATACATGTTTATAAGGTTGCACTATTGTTGAATCCTTCTTTACTTCATTTTATCCTAGATTTATCTTTGGTATTTTCTAGGAGTTTTGTTTGCACTCCCACATGGTACTCGTACTGGATATATCCTTTAGTCTCATTGACCTACTTTTGTGGTCATTCGTTGGACTAATAAAATTATCTTATCTTTATCTCTCAAGTAACTATAGCACTTGCAAAAAAACTTATGCCTTTGTTCAAGCAATAACATTCTCTCAAGCCAAATCAAACAATAGCACTTGCAACAAAACTTATGCCTTTGTTCAAGCAATAACATTCTCTCAAGCCAAATCAAACTATAGCACTTGCAACAAAAAAATTACACATTGGTTAAGCAATTAAGCATTAGTGACATTTCCTTGACAAAAGCACTCTATCATCCAAATTCAAGAATAATCATTGACATCAATACTATCAAATATCATCCAAATTCTAAACTAATCACCAATCCTAATAATTTTAAACTCATCATCCAAAATTAAAAAAAAAAAATTGCATCAATTTGATCTCATCTATGCAACAGATCTGATTAGCAATCACATACAAGAGGAGATCCACTGATAAAGCTACTGATGTCAGTGAACACCTATTGACACATACGTTTACAAACATACAAAGCTTTAGATTGAATGGGGATTAGACTATTCTTAATGCATCATATCCCCATTTTGAGGTTATTCACTCAACTTTGTAGTAGCAATCAAGAAACTCTTCTAGAAATTGCATTCTATATGGGTTGCTATATGAAATGAATCAGATTTTGTTGTCATTCAATATGAGTCGGCCAGTTGCTCAAAGAAGCAAACTCTTCAGTATCATCAAGACCAACAGGGTTTGACATCATCTCTCTCATTCTTCCTTTCTCGTATAGTTGCAAGATCCCCAATTTTGCTGCATTGGATTGTACCACGACATCTACATTATCTTAGATTTTTGTTGGGCTAATAGTTTATATCTCTAGGCTATAAACTAGTATCATGACAGCTACATTATCTTATCTTTTTGTTGGACTAGGTTCTCTTTTACCTCCCTCAGCTTCTTTCTTTACGCATTGTTATAGGAATTGCTTTCCCACTCCCGCATTGTATTTACACTAAATGTACCTTTTACTCCCTCTGACTTACTTTTGTGGATGCATGTTGGACATTAATAAAACTATCTAATCTCATCGTCCTCACATGGGAAACATTTTGAAGTACCATCCACTAACATATCCAGGTATTTCGTTCGCCGGGTATTCAGAAGGATATGGAAAACTATATCTGCAGATGCTGATTGGGCAGGAAGCTCAAGACCACCATTCACAAACTTTGTTTATACAATCTCTCCCGGTACCATAACATCAATGATAATCTATCTCTATGGACTTCCCAAAAGGTTTACTGATGACTCAAACACCATCATGATTTATAAATTCTACAGATTGGCAATGTCCATTTCCTGCAACAGATTGCTTCCAATATTGCAAATTATTCTTCAAACTGAGTTGGACATGCTTTGAGGTACCACTCACTAATACTTATTTTCTGATAGAGATCTGTTATATATCAATTTTAGCAACCACTGGAAAATATTGATTGATGAATTTAAGTTTTTTACTTACTCCACCCAAACTAATAGTTGTACAAAATAGCGACTCCGAGCTGATTCATGCACTTCATAGGCATCATCAAAAAGCATGCCATGAGACAAATATCTCAGCATTGTTCAAGACAATTACAACAGAGCAAAACATGTCTAGAAGGCAGTCAGCTTTCCAAAATTTGTTATGGTTTTCTGTTGCTTCTATAATATAAACTTCAAGTTGCTCTTCTAGCACCAATAATAGCACATTTATGAAAAGAATAAAGAAAGGTCGTCATCTTTCTATGGAACTTCTCACACATGCAAAACGAAGTAAGAAACATACTCTTCAAGATTCAACACACAAGCTCAAGCATAAGGCTTTACAAGATGCGGGGTTGAATTCCCTTCTCAAGCTGATTAACGCCATAATCTCAAACCCAATTAGGACTTACAAGATTTTGTAGGCTTTTGGACCAATTGCTTTCCACCTTGACCTACTGGTTCATCTTGGCAACACTAATATACTAAAGGTCAACTCTATGGCCTGCCACTTTTGAAGCTTGGTAAGGATTCTATATATACACGACACCATCCCAAGATTTAAATTGCCACTTCTCTTCTTGGCACCAAGACTTATCACATGAAATAAAAGTAGATTCCACCGTACCTTGTTGCCAAGAATGGTGTTTTTGGTTTACTCATTTTTGTTTTTTAAAGAATAATTTACTATTGATATCATGATAGAAGATACTCCCACCTATTATTTTTACCAGTTGTCTGCTTCAAGTCATGCTCTAGAGCACAGTTTTTCAGGCTGGTTGGGTTTAGTCATTTATGAACGTAGCTATGGAATATTACAATTTCAGAAAACGATAGTTATGGCTTTTGAACTAGCTCAAATGAGATGATGAAGCCTGAAAACTTTGAGTTCACAACCATATTTCTAAATACAAATATTAATAATGCAAGTGCGTAGAAATTTTTTAGCAGCATGAAGGGAGTCATTCAAGATGGAAAGTGACATGGACATCAAAGGTCTGAACAACATTAAAATTAGGAACAACCTAACCTAACAGTCAACTTTCACTGAAGTCCAGCTTTTAGCGTCCAAAACACCAATTAAAGCTAAACCAAGGTTTATGGGGAACTTTTCCTTAGTTAAACCAGAACAAGTGAATAACTTACCATTTCTGATTTACAGATATAATATAATGGTGTTAAGCTTTTTTCAGAGACCAAAAAGTAAAGATGGAGATAAACTCTACCAAGTACTCTCACTGAACACTGCCCACAAACTGGAAAAACTTGCAGACAATGTGCAACCAAGAGCATGAAAAAATGTAATAAATACAATGAGGAACATACAGGGAACCTATGCATAAAACTGCTATTGTGTTGCCTTGGTATAAATTTGCTGTCAATTTTTCAAAACATACTACCTAATTTGCCTCATATCTTACAGAGAAAATAGAAATAATAAAAACACACCAGTCCCACCTAGAAACAGACTCTAGGGCTCTTTCCTCACTATGGATTTTATTCAGACCCAAGCTTGATTTCACCATCCGACTGCTTCATCTCTCCATTTTCTTCTTCTCCCTTGACCTCTGCCCTTCTGCAGGCGGTCGGATACATTATACAGATATTAGGCATGCTCTGCTATGTAAAAATACACCTTTATAGTTTAGTAGTATCCACATAACCACTTAACAACATGCACATGCTCCTGCAAATCAGATTCGTAGTGATCATTTGTGACAAACATACTATGAAATTTAATGATCAAAATAGCTTCTATAGCAAGAAAACTATGTTGGAAAGGAGAGAGTAATTGATCATACACACATAAGTGTAGGAGGAATTGTTATGTACTACGCATATCTGAAATCAGAATATACACTTCTAATTGTATATTTGGCACATTGACAACCTAAAAGAGTAGGAGAAGAAGTATGCAGAAACTGATAGCATGCAAAACATCCTGAAGTGATTTGTGAAAAAATGTACAATTGCTAATTGTCAATAAGCATGTTATGGGATCACATAGGCCACTTATGACTCAAACTCACAGCTAGACCCCAATAGGGTAGAATACCATACCTCAAATCTATAAGAAAAGAAAATGGTCAGAAAACAGAAAAATCATAAATGTATTTCATTAAGAAATATCATAATATGTTATAAAATGAATAAAAAAAAATACTGTGAAAGAAGCATGGAGGAAAAATGGATGCTTGCTTGTATGTAAGGAATTTAGTGCACACCTCTTGTTTAACTGGGGCTGTGGCAATCTTACTAACTTCCAGATGAAATTTCATAGACTCCCTAGTAGGTGAAAATTTCCCTGCTTTCCCAGTGCTTTGGCAATCTTTTTTCAATTGTGGTTCAGACGACATGGTGCATATAATACTATCACTTGGTATTTCTATGGAATAAATCCTCGTGGCTGATGCAATGTTCCTTTGAGTTTCATGCTTCTTGAATATACCATCTTGTTCAGTATCTTGAAGTAGTGTTTCTCTGTATTCTTCACTTTTAATCTCTCTCTTGTCCAAACTCACAGCCTTAGCAAGAGCACCAGTGGTTTCACCATCACGAACCTCTGTTTTGTCATGAGTACCCCCAAATAAAGAATCTGAACAAAAACAAGTTATGTCCAAAAATTAAAGTCCAAGCTAAGAATGCTTTAATTTTATATGTATTGTTTACACTAAAGATAGTGGATAACATCCCATTCACAGAACTACAGAGAATTCAATTTTAATTTGCTAACATATAGAAGTGTTACCTGTGTCACAGTGCATTATCAAACAAATGTTTAAACAACTACAGGAAAGAATTCAATAAATCAACATGTTTATGACAATAAACGGATGGCAGTGTTTATACTTGAGGGTAGCATTTTGCGAAACTCATCTGTAAAAAAATTGCTAAGAAAAGCTTTCCATGTGATAGTGATCTCAGTAAAGGCAACATAAAATATAGATGCAGATTCCTTACCATCAACTGAAGAAAATTTGTCATGCCCCTTCTCAAATATTATTTTTAAGATTTTAGCAGCAAAACAATTCAAAGTGAGTAGTAACGTTGCTTTGAAAAAATGATCGATTGTTTCACAAATATGTATCCTGATTCCTGCCCTCTACTGGGGCATCGCTTGAACTCTTGGCCACACAAAAAACTTCTCTTCTTTGCATATCTCCCTTCATTGCTACCAGTAAACAATCTGATGGGCCCTCTTCCAAGCCTCCTCCTTGGTTAGATTCCAAAGAGCTCAGAAATAACCCTCATCAGGTCTCACTTAAGTCTCAAAAAGGACGAGTGTCTTCCAAGCTCCTCCCATATCTTATAGAGGATTAGAGTCTCCCCAACCTCCTTCCATGTCTCAGAAAGGCCCACTGTCCACTGCCCCCCACCTTGAGTACAAGGATGCAGGCAAACTCTAGACTCAAGTATCTGCCTTCCAAAGGAGAAGCATGCACTAAGGGTAGCTTAGTTATTGAAAATTTGGAAACGGCTCAAATGCTCTAACTCTCTACAACTCAGTCCTGAAATAGTTTTAGAACTAGGCCGGTCTGACTTGGAATCTGCCTGGTTGCCGAGCCATACCCCTGCTCGGACAGGCTAGGTCAATTATCCGGTTCAGTGACCAGTCTGTTACCAAACTGACCAAGTTGGTCACCAATTTGTCTGGTTCATTAATGGACTGGCCGGACCGACTGAGCCAGACTTAAACCGGTTGGTCTCGGCAGCAGGAAAAAAATGTGGGCTGGGCGGACTTGAAATCAATTTTCTTTTTGTTTAAACTATTTCCTAGCCCCTCTACCCTTCTCCCACACCTATAAAGGTGACCCAGCCCCCTCATATTTCCTCACAACTATCTCATTGCATTTATGTGAGCAGTTGGAGTTGGTTTTTGGAGCAACATTGAGGAGTTGGTTTTTGGAGCAGCACTGGTTATGTGTTTTTGTTCTGATCTCTATATATTACATGCATTGGACAATTCACTCAGTGCCAATTTGATATAATAGATATATTGATGAGCATGCTTTGATCAAGTGTTGTCTTCTCACTGTTATTCTAATGCTTTGAGTTTGGAAACATGAATGAAAATCTTTAAAAATATGATTTTTCATTAAAATTAAATATTTAAAGTACTTTTTACAAAGACCGAGTCATTGGAATCAACTATCTCGAGATGGAGTTGACCCTCGGCCGGTTCCGAGTCCGAGTTTTAAAACATTGCTGGAAACATCTTCAAAACTACAAGAAACATGCTGTAATCTGCAGATTCAATGGTTATTGGCTAAATGAAAAACTGCTGTCAAGATGGAACAGCCTGCTAAACTAAAAAATCCTATCAAGTTTTATACTAGAGGCTTCTTCTTGGTTACATTGAAAACCTCAAAGACAAGAAGCAGATTCTAAGAATGGAACTTAGTTTCAGAAGAGAGTCTGGCAGCTGTTGCAGCAATGGTTCCCTAAGTTTAAGCCAACAACCAAGTCTATCACCAGTGCTCCAGTTTGAGTGAGACTCCTGAACCTTCTCATTCACTTGTGGATGGAAGAAGTCTTAGAAGAAATGCTAAAACCCTCAGCATATGTTTAAACTTAGATAGTCGAAATGAGGAAGGTGGTATATTCATTTCTGTTAGACTTTGAAATCATGCGTTGAGATTGATATAAGCAAGGTTTTATCAAATAAAATTATCTTGCACCTGGATGGCACCCAATGGATACAACTAGATTATGAAAACATCATTCCAAATGCAGAACACACCATGACATGGGACCTTTCATGACAAATTTCCCCTAAATGATCCCCAAACAGAGAAGGTATACTCCCTCGATTCCACAAAATGTAGATCAAGAAGATTTTCAGCAGTTTAAAGAAAGAAAGAGTCAAATTGCCTGGGGAACAAGAGCAAGGACGAAGAGGAAGCTGCCACAAAAGTAAGGTTCAGTTTTCTGGTTTGAATTCTCCAAACAGAATCACCCAAGATAAGTCAAAAATTTACCCTGTAAAAGGGAAGGCAAACCAAAATCATGTCATCTTTGGAAGCCCCAATACACAATTTTCCAAGCTCTCCTGCAGATGTAAGGATTCCCATTCTTTTAAAGAAGATAAGGTAGAGGCTCCTAAAGATTCTCCACATCTGAAAAAACTTTCCCAATGCACCTGGAAACAGATACAAACTCCAAAGTCTTCAAACTTTTCTATTTTTGAACTTGGCTTTCCAAAGCACAAGTCAGAAATTTGCAAGAAAAGTTTCAATTGTATGCTGATTGTCAAGGAAAAGTTGCCGAGATTGAACCTCAGCAGAAAGAAAAGGGCAAGATCGACCAGGATCCCACAACAACGCAACGTAGCCCTGTAAGAAGCCACTTTATTCTACAACGCTTTGCAACAATTTCAGTACTCGTTCGAGGGCAACGGTTGGTGTGTTGGCTCCGGGGAGATCATAAACAGCTCGTAGATAATGCCAGCCAGACCGCCTCCAAGAAGTGGCCCGACCCAGTGAATCCAGTGGTTCTCCCACATCCAGCTCACCAGCGCCGGCCCGGATGCCCTCGCTGGGTTCATCGAAGCGCCATCAGTCCGACTTTTGAATGGTGGTAGGTTGTCCTTTTTGGTCAACTGCTCAGACTCCACCTCTTCATCAAGCAGAAAGGTATCTTCCTCATTTCTGGATATAGAAACTTTTCCAAAGGCTTTTGACAAGCCACCTTTTTTCTGCCCAAGAAAACTATGAGGTGTATCCCTTTCGGTCAGTAAGAAGCTATAAGGCAACAGATATAGGCAACTTTGAGGTTAACAACGATAGCAAAGTGACAGAAGTCAAGTTCTCCTTGACACAAATTGATTGCACACATTCCAAAGGCGGTCTTTGCTTAGACCTCGTTTCAATTATTCCTAGCAAGCTTCAGAAGGAAACAGTTAAGCATTTGTAAATATTTGTGAAGGATTGGGCAGTTTAAAAATTCAATAATATTGACATGCAGTTTCCATTTAGGATCTGAAAATTCTATACTGTGAGTCATTACTACTGCTTGTGCGCAGATAGGAAAGCTGATTGCATACAATAGAGTTAGTAAAATAAAGAAGAAATATTACGAGGATCTGCACTTGATGTATTTGCTGATTGAATTTATTATATTCCCAGAGCCATAAATTTATTGCACCTTTGGACTCTCTTTTTTATGTTTTATTTATATCCGAAGAAAAGTAGTTTATATCCGAAGAAAAGTAGTCATAAGGGCTTCATTTCACAAATTAATTGTTGCAGCAGTCTCAAAGGTCATCCCCGGGTATTAACGACAGAGACATTTTTTAATTACAAAAGTTCTTAACAAGAGTATTTGTGGGCAGAAGAGTTATTTCCATGTAATATGTGCATTGAATTGAAGCTTCATATGGAAGGCATTGCTCAAGAGCCCCGAGCATATACAGATTGGTGAAAAGCAAAACAACTGCTCCAAGACTCTTAAAGACGAAAGTAAGGGTCAACATATGCAGTTTTGAAGGAAAATGGCCAGAATCAGTGAAGTATTAGAGTTCATGAAAACTCTTATACAATCCACTGTTAATGACACATTACAAATCAGCAAAGGCTCTCTCTCAAGAATTCAGACATGTCTACAATATGCACAAGAAAAGATTGATTTTTTGCAGCTTGAATCTCAGCTACAACAAGAAGAATTACAGCAGTGGAGTCATCAGTCTGAATCTGTTTCCGTTCAGAACTTTGAGACAACCACCCATCAGCAACAAGTCAATAATGTTACAGTTCATTCAAATAAAGCAGCAGTTGTAAATGCAGATGCAGAAACTCAGTCTGCACTTCCCAAGCCCATCATCAGACCTTCGGAACAGCTTGTCCACAACAAGCACAGAACTGGTCTTGGATATGACAAGGACTTGTCCTTTCATATTCCAGACTACTCAAAACCCATTCAGTTTCAGAGTGCTGGATTCATCCATGACAGTTCACCTACTCCTCATGACAATTCAGCTTCAGCTGTTCCAGATTCTGCTCCTCTTCCACAGCAACAAAAACAGCAACAGAATGTGAAATGCCAACACTGTGACCGAGTTGGCCATCTGAAAGATCACTGTTTTGATCTTCATCCATGTAATCACTGTCATAAAACCAGTCATTCTTCAAACAGATGCTTCAAAAACAAACATCCTGCAAGAACAAAGATTCATCTAGGATGGATCGCTTCTTGGCAATGGGCATCAACAGCCAAGAAGATATTCCAAACACATGTCAGAAATTGTTCCAGAATATTGAACAGTCTTGCAGTTGAGTTTTCTCCATCTTCTCACCTTGTATCTGACAGGGGGGGAAATGATGGTCATCGACAAGCTTCAAAGCCACATCAAGTGAGCCTGAGCCACAACCTGCCACACCAGTTTCAGAGTTGTAGCCAGAGACAAAGATGCCCGTGAACATGCCTTCAGTGGGCAATCTGGGACACTTCCTCTAGCAGAAGACTTCAGCTTCTTGCCAACTTTGGAAGAGTTCCGCGAACAAAATTGAGAACACTTCCTCTAGCAGAAGACTCCAGCTTCTTGCCAGTTTTGGAAGAGTTCCAGGAATTGCATTAAGCATTCCAGAGTTGTTGGTCATCCTTAAACCATCACAGGTTGAGACTTCCCTTTTCAGGTTGAAGTTTTACCTTTTATGCGAGGTGAAACCTCCCTTTTATGGTTGAAGGTTTCCCTCTTTAAAACAATAGGATCACTTCCTCTAGCAGAAGACTTCAACTTCTTGCCAGTTTTGGAAGAATTCCGGGAACTGCACTAAGCGTTCCAGTGTTGGTGGCCATCCTTAAACCACTGCCCTTTATACCAACATTTTAGAGAGCACATTCAGCCTAGCGCTGCCATGCATTTTTGCACATTTTGTATTACAGCTCTCTTCTTGGACTCATACATAACCCTTCGGATTAAGGGGGGGAATGTTGGACACCTAATCCTAAATGGGTTAGTGTGGAAGTCGAATGGACAAAAGCAGTCCAAGGGACCTTGGGATGTGAATCCCAACGGTCACCATATTGTACTATAAATGTATATCAATTGTTAATAAAAATCGACTTGCATGTTTTATCTTTCCTATCTTTCTCGCTCCCCATGTGTGTTTAGCAAAAACATTCCAAATTTCAAAATGTCACAACTCACAAGCTAAAATTTTGTTGTATAATCGTCTTTAAAAAATTACCTAATATTAGATTCTGCAAGGGTACTAACAGTGCTTGTATAGATTCTTGGGAGAATTAAAACAATCTCCAAAACTTTTTTAGACATACACTTATACATGTATTCATTATCTCACACATACTCAATTGCCTATGAAAATAGCATATCATCATTCACACGCTAGCCAAAGCACCAACTCTCAAATTCCTGTTATGATGAGAGAATAAAATATTTTTGTTGCCCCAAATTCTATCTTTGAATAAAGAAACATGAGGGAGAATATTTGTGCATCAAACTAGAGAGTTACACCTCAAAATCCCCATTGCTTCTCCCGCTAGAGCACTTCAAGGTCATAAAGAGTTGAAAGAAGCATACATAGATCAAGGGCAAGCAATTTTGAAATATGAAATATCACCATCTATGAAATATGCATGCAATTTTGGGTTTCTAAGACTGTTCATAAGATGTCATCCAGTTAATCTTTCCACAAGAGTGGCAATCACATATATTTGTTAATTTTCCTCGAAATTCTGCAACTACTTAGTGAATAACAGGAAACTGGGCAACTGAAAGCTGAAACCAAATTCACTTTCACCAAGATACAGAATTTCTTAACTGAGAAGCAGAAGAATATAATCACAGATATAAAAACACAACACACAAATTCACACAATTATTTTTCTCAGGAAACCCAATAGGGAAAAACATGTCTCCTTGATGTGGTATTTTATTGATTGAACAAATAGATTGATTACATGGCAATCTGCCTTCTGGAAAACACACTAGTTCTCCTGCTATACAAGCTTGACTCTGCTCTGCAATCCTCTGAACCTGCTCCTGCTTCCTTGCGCTTTGCCTGGCCCCTATTTCCTTGCGCACAGGCCTCCTATTTCCTAGCGCAAGGGGCCTCCTATTTTTTAAGACTTGCCCCTGAAATCCTAGCCCAGAATTGCCTCCTATTTCTTAGCGCAATTCTGCCACAAGAAAGCCTCCTCAATACTGCACACTGGCTCCTCCAACACATGCACACCACAAGCAAGGAGATCTCACACAAACTCGTGCACTCAACAATGAATTAAACTTTGTGCCTTTGTCCTTTCGTTATAGATTTGATCCATGCTATAATAGGCAAGTTGCAGATTTAGAACTTGAGTTGTGATTGACTAGTTAACTGAGTCGAACTGATTCTCTCTCCAATCATCATTGGAGTTATAACTCGCCTTTCCTTCAATCAAAGACTAAAGTTCCCAACTCGTCCTTTCTAAACTCGAACTGCCACTCGATCCTGTAGTCAAACTGAAGAAGGGACCACATAACTGATCTTCCAACACTATGCATGAACTTGTGAAGCTATCCCTGCAAATTGGAAATAAGGTCACCATCTCCATGAACTCGCTCCATGGTCAAAGAAAGACAACACATGGTCTTTTTGGCTAAGGCACGAGCTAGAGAAGACCTTCCACTCACTACAATTTTCAACATTCCCTCTTAGTGAGGAAGGGATTATGTACAACTCCCAACTTGTCTCTGAAACAAATGAAATTGTTTCTTGCCAATGTCTTGGTCAAGATATATGTTATCTGCTCCTCTGTTGGAATGCATGGTCGCTTCACTATCCCTTTTTGCACACAATCTCTGAGATGATGCTACCTAATCTTGATATGCTTGGAGCGATCATGAACATTGGGTTCTCGGAGAGCTTAACGCAACTCTGATTGTCACAATGTATCACAGTAGGCTCCATCCCTTGTCTGAAAAGTCCCACAAGCAACTTCCTCATCCAAATAGCTTCGCAAGCTGCCAAACTACCATCCATGTAGCAACTTCCTCTACCAAACTAGCAGCCAAAGTGCAATTGATCTCTGCTTCCTGCTGACCCAATGTTGAAGACACAACCTAAAGTACTCTTTCGATCTGTGGAGCACCCTGCCCAATCAGCATCTATGAAGCCCTCAAGCCTCACTCCAACAACTTGTCTATACCACAATCCATAATTTGTTGTGCCTCAGAGATATCTCAAA
The DNA here is from genome assembly GCA_000404065.3 of Pinus taeda. NCBI lineage: Eukaryota > Viridiplantae > Streptophyta > Pinopsida > Pinales > Pinaceae > Pinus > Pinus taeda. The sequence continues at coordinate 62,858 of APFE030170886.1, read as the reverse complement.
ACATGTTTCGCAACAACCCAGTGAACTCTAGTCGGTTCCATCATGAACTGACTTCGCTGGTTTATTGCAAAACAAATATTTGGTTGTGTGTTGACTAAGTACATCAACAACCCGATGAGTTGCCTAGATAATGTAGCATCTGCTTGCTCTGCTTTGCTAGCATCCACAATCCTCTAGTTTGTGACTAGAGTCATGGCCATGGGCCTGCAATTCTGCATATGAAATCTCATGAGAATCTCCTACGTGTACTTGCCCTGTCCCAAGAAGATCTCACCATCACCCTGCCAAATCTCCAATTCAAGGAAATAGTGCATAAGCCCTATATCCTTCATCTCAAACTCCCTTGCAAGGTTTACCTTGCAATCCTAAATCAAGCTATTTGCTCCAGTCAGTATAAGATTATCAACATAGAGCACTAGAATGCGCTCAAGCCCTCCAACCACAATGTAGTACATGTTGGGATTCGCCTCACTCTTAGTGAAGCACAATCTCGAAGGTAGTTGTCAATACGAGTGTACCATGCTCTCAAAGCTTGCTTGATCCCATAAAGAGCTCTCTTTAACGTAGACACATGTGTCTCCATTGAACTACTCAAACCCCTCAGGCTACTCCATATAAATCTCCTCCTCAGCAACCTCGTTGAGGAATGTTGTCTTCACGTCCATCTGGTGGATCTTCCACCCCATCTGTGCTGGAAGTGTCAAAATCGTCCTAATGAATGAATATCGTGCTACTGGGGAAAACATCTCAACATAGTTTATGCCCTCAACCTGCGAGAAGCCCTTAGCCACAAACCTGGCCTTGTACTTCTCCACACTCCCATTTGCTCCATGCTTCACCTTGTACACCCAACGTGAGCCTACTACTGATTTGCCCTCTGGTCGTGGCACAATCTCCCACATCGTTCTTCATGATGGAGGCATATTCCTCCACCATGGCATCCTCCCAAACATATTGAGAGGCTACCACCTAATAACAAGAAGGCTCTATGTCATCAATGCCATACATCTGGTGTACCTTTCTGGTTGCTTGCTCTACCTGAACATAGAGCTAGGAGCTTCAACATGCTCCCAACCCTCCTGAATCAACCTGTTGGCAAACTTGGCTCTCTTCCTCCCTATGCTAGGAATCTCTAAGTAGTTGTCTGCTCTCGTCCTAATCTCTCCTCATCATTCTGCAGTGCATCTTGTTGTGCGACCCTCTTACCACCTAGTTGAGACTCAAACTATGATATTGGCTGAGGCTCCTCCCTTGAAGCGAGTAGCTCCTCCTCAGGTACTCCAACCGACTCTCATTATAAGGACTCCCTCAGAGCTCTATCCTCCTCAAACCTCACAAGTCACATCCCACCTGATAACTGTCTTCATGAGTGATGGAATATACACCTTGTACACCTGAGATGTCTCACCGTAACCCACGAAAATACACTTTTCAACTATGGGCTTCAACTTCTTCCTACTATCTTTGGACACATGGCAGTAAACTTTTGTGCCAAAGATACGGAAGTGTGACACATCAAGCTTCTTGCCTCTAAAAGCATCCTCTAGTGCAACTCGTCCAAGCACCCTATGTGGACTCTTGTTTAGTAGAAATACTACAATGTTGCATGCCTCTGCCCACAAGAACATAGGCAATCCCTGATCATGCAACATGGCCTTGGCCGCTCCAACTATGTTGCAGTTCTTCCTCTCAGCCACCCCATTCTGCTGAGGGTTATGGGATGTTGTCAACTCTCTCCTAATGCCCTCCTTGGCACACATGTACTTGAAGGCATTAGAGATATATTCCTCACCATTATCGCTCCTCACTACCTTGATCTTCTTCCCGATCTGGTTTTCTACCAAGGCCTTAAACTCCATGAACTTGGTTAAGACCTTATCCTTCTTCTTCATAAAAAAATCTAAGTCTTTCAAGAATAATCATCTATGAAAGTAGCATAATGCCTGTGTCTCATAAGTGATGGAGAAGAGAAAGACCTGCATACATTTAAATGCACCAGGTCCAAAATCCCTTTGGACCTGCTATTACGGCCCTGGAAAGATGATGTGGCATACTTGAAAAGCGTGCACCACTTTCACACTCTATTCTTGTCAAGATTGTATTGTGGTAGCCCTGTGGCTATCTATTGTAGGATCTTCAATGCCTCATGATGTAAATGTCCCATGCACCTATGCTAAAGTTTTCCTACATCTCTGCTTTGCCCACTTGATGTCTTGCTGCTCAAGGTTGCACATGTCTCAACCTACAACCTGTAGAGATTCTTAAACCTCACACCTATATGTTTCACTGATCCAGAAGTTAGATGCTTGAGGTAAGCCTTACCTCTGTTGAAGATGACATCATAACCCTTGTCCTCTAGGGTTGCCACTAAAACAAGGTTCTTCTTTAGGCTTGGAACATAGAGGACATCTCTGAGATGGAGAGAGCACTTAGACTCCCTCTCAAAGTTGACAATACAAACTCCCTTGGTTGCATACTTTCCATTATCTCCTAGCTCAATATGAACCTGCATGTCCTTCTTCTCTAGTTGGCTTAAATACCCCCTATTTCCGGTCATATGGAAGGAGGCTCTAGAATCAATATACCACATGTTGTTGTCTACTGAGCTTGCCATGCAAGCTATCCATGACAATTTTTCTCGAACTGAGAAGCAAACACATCTACCTCAACTAATGCAGCCACATGATCCTTATTGGACCCCTTCTCCCTGTTAAGACACTTTGTAGCATAGTGCCCGAACTCGTGGCAATGGAAGCACTTGATCTTGCTCCGATCCTTCTTCTTCTCACCATTCTAACTAGTCTCGGCCTTGCATTTTCCCTTCTTGCCCTTGGCTTTTGCTGCCTTTACCTATCAGTGCAGAGTTCTCCTCGTCCTATGTCTTCATATTTCTACCATCTCTCGCCTCTCTCTGGATTTCTTCTTGAACACAGTCGCTCCAAAACCTTTCCCAACTGGGAAAACTTCTCCCACTCATTGCAACCTGGAAGCCATACCAAGATTTATGGAGTCCCAGAAGCGCAAGACTCACAAGGTCTTTTTTGTTACTGTCTTGCCCACACCACCTAGTTCATCGGGAATCTAAGTGAACTTCGAAAGATATATGACGACGGGCTCTCCCTTGCTCATCCAAATACTTCTTAGCGTCTCCTTGAGAGCTAGCTTCCTGACATCATTGGAACCCTAATACAAATCTAAGATGGCTTTAAACATCTCATATGTTGTCTTCTTCCCATGGAGATGAGGGATAATATGGTCTTTGACCCCCTCTAGAATGATCCTCCTTGCCTTGGTATCATTTGTATTATGTTGGAACGATTGTTAGGGATCTTGAGGTGGCACTATACCCTGCTTTCTATGCTCAAACACCCCATTATCTTCCAACACTATCGATGTCCACTCGTTCTATGAGCAAAAGTTAAGGGCTCCCTCTAAATAATGACCTACTTTCAGCCCTTGGAATGCCATACTTCTATCCAAAGAAGTGCTCTTCAAAAAAAAATTGATATGTGCTCTTCACTAACTGATCAACTTGGTGCTAGTCTTTATGTTGATCTTTGCTCTGATACCATGTTAATTTTCCATGAAATTTTGCAACTACTTAGTGAATAACTGAAAACTAGGCAACTGAAAACTGAAACCAAATTCATTTTCACCAAGATACAAAATTTCTTAACTGGTAAGCAGCGGAATATTATCACAGAGATAAAACACAACACAAATTCGCACAATTATTTTTCTCGAGAGACACAACTGGGAAAAACCTGTCTACTTGATGTGATATTTATTGAATGGGCAAATAGATTGATCACAAGACAATTTGTCTTCTTGAGAACACACTAGTTCTCCTATTATACATCACAAGATCTGCGGTCTTACAACTACAACCAATACTAATCTGCTGCATATGAAAAACTGTAATCTCCCCAACCGCTTAGGAGGCATATGGAATTTTGCTAGCCTAATAAAGTTCTCATAGGCTAAGACGGGGAAAATTTAACTTAAAGGAACATGATTTGCTTAGGGAAAACATTACAAATGCTAAAGTGATAAAAAGGAGGTCATGTCCTAGGCTAATGAAAAGTCAATTTTTATTTATAAAGTGAAAAAAACCACTAAAGTGACTTTACAAAAATAAAATGATAAAAAGGTGGCTAAAGTGGTGAACAAACTATAAAAAATGGGAAATTGAGGAGTTTCTCTCATTTTAGTCTTTTGTCATTTGAGAAAAAATAAATTTTGGAGAGCTCTTGAAGAAAAGTCTAGGGTTTTCGAAACCCTACTTGCAGATTGCTACTTTCTGTTGGAGAATGTAGCTACAGTCGGTCTTCATAATGCCACTATTATCCTTGTATTAGGACAAACAATTTATTATGTTTGTTTCCATCATGTTTGTCATGCTTATATTGATCAAGATACATTTTTGTATATCATGTTCTTCATGACAATCAAAGAAGGAAAATTATTATTTATTTGTAATGATAAGATGGCCCACAAGTGCTAAGTCGGTCAGCATCAAGATCAAGTTGGCCTGCCTCTTCATTCATACCCATGAATATAAATTCAACTCAGTTCACTCTCATTGGTGGATCAATCAATAAAGTCGAGATCTATCTTCATCTCATGCAAAGCTCTGCAATAGGAGCTACAAAACAAGGTCTGCTATCGAAGTCTGCACTTGGTGATCTAATCAAAAGGCGTTTGAATCCTAAACTATTGCAGAGGGTCGAAGTTTGTCCAAGACAGAGGTCTGTCACAAGAAACAAGAGGTCCGAAATCTGTGACATCAGAGAGAGATGGGGTCTGTGTTAAGAGAGTGAAGGCTTGTCTCAACAACAAAAGTCTGAAATTGCAGTATTTTGTGATCCCTGTGGAAGAAGTTTGTAACATTCAAATTTTGTTATCTCTGTAAGAACATCCCGAGTTCTATTTTGTGGAAGAAGACCAAATTACTAGAACTCAACCCACAACTGATATATAGCAATTGTGGAGGTTGTCTTGGATTGGAGATTTCCTGTTGATTGGATTATATATGAAAAAGGTTTGTTGGGTTTTCCCTTTTGCCCCAGCCTCTGGCCTAATTACTGGTATCTACTGTTTTTTGTGCATTGTGATCTTTGTTAACAAGTGTATAATTGTTTGATGACACAAGTTAAGAAAAGAGGACACAAGATAAAGATAAACTGAAGTCGCAAGTAATTATCCAGATCAGAAATTCTATATTGTAATCGAATTTCTAACAGTTTCGGTGTTGAGACCATACACCCTTATAGCTAGTTGGAGAGCGGAATCACTCAGATTTCGCCATTGTTCTTAACTGGAGAAAATGATTTGTGGAAGATAATGGGAGGTAACAGTTTTATCAGTTGATTTTATCTTCTACTGCTGAATTTATCATCTTCTTTTACAAGCTAGAACCACATCCACTGATGGGCAAAATACTGCCATAAACTCAGAAGTGGAGTTCCCTGTAGAAGAGGGACAAATCTAGCTTGGAAGAAGGGCTTGAATCCACCAGTCAAAGAGGCCAACCTTATCAGTGAAGAGGAGGGGGTGTTATATCAGTTGTGGGTTGAGTTTTTTTCTCTGGGAAAAGAGGCTGAGTTTGCATTTGCTTTACTGATCGAGATTCCTCTTACCTCTGGTCAAGTTGGCTGTTAAGAAAGAACCATCTCTTGGGTCAAATTTGACTTGCTGAAGGGGCCATCTGTTGGGCATCCAAGTGAACTGAGAGCTGAGCCTTAAATCTGAACCGAGTTCACTCCTTGAGGAACAATCTGCATTTTTGTGGGTAAATTTCTGTTGGGTAATTCATGAGCCAAATATTCCTGGAAGAGCCGAATTATCGGTCGTGTCCAACCTGTGCGTACAGTTGAGTTTGGTTGCTGAAGTGCCTTTGTTCGTGGGTTGTCAAAGGTTTTGAAAGGGTGGACGTATCTACCATCATCTTTGTGGCTGAGCTTACCACTGTTGGGGATGTGTTCTGTGCATAATGGGACCAGATTGCTCACTGTACCCATGAGAGAATCATCAGTCATTGCTGATATAAACCAGGTTCCTCATATTACTGTTTGTAATCTTTTTATATACATATATCAGCTCTCAAATTAAAGTATATTACTGCGTTTATCATTTCTGGTGTAGTCTGTGCAATCTCTGAGTCTTGATAAAAAGATATAATGCTGGGCTGAAGCATTTTCCATGGGTATTTAATTGTTGTGATGTCTGTTCATTCAAACAAACTCAAGAAAATCACCTGCAGCCATATTTATTCAAACTGTTTGACTAAATGTACCACTGAAAGCTCAGCGATTTTAAGAGACTAATTTGAGATATTCCAGGAGGGTATCTTACAAAAATCTTCACATACCTATCTAGAACCTATATGTCCCTATTTTATTAAGGGATTCAGTAATGAAAAACTTCTATATGGATTCTTTAAAGTTTTGTAAGGCTCCTAAACATTCAATAAATATATGTGCTTGCTTTTGAGCAAAGAAATGTATTTTCAATCAAAAAAAGAGGTATTCCCATGTCAATTTTAAATTGCAAAGAAGAAAGACAGCCCAAAAAAGTTATCCAAGCCAATACAAAGATGCATATAAGCAACAAGGGTTGAGCAATGAGATTGAAGAGAAAAGATTAGCCGGTGGAAGATTAAGATCACAAGATATATTAGTACTTAATGTTATATTGACATAAATCATCCAAACGAGAAAACGAGACGTTTTAGCATTGATGCACCTACCATATGATATAGCTTTTATATAACGATATTGTAATCCTCCATGAAAAATAGAGATCCGTCACCCTAAAATACTGTAAAAAGGCAAAAACAAATCTCAAGTTACTTTGCCTAAACAGCAATGAACTGTATAAAATACAGCCTTTTTTGACAGAAATGTTTTAGATAATAGCATGATATCCTTCTTTCTAATGGTGCAGTGGTTGGAAACAGGACAAATTCTATAATGTATACTTGCAGAATTGAACAAACAGGTCTCCTCTTCAGAGATGTCAGCAACAAGACACGGACCAATCTCCTCTTCACCATTAAGAAACAAGCTAGGCATCATACCCAACTCATAGCCAGCATGACGGGCCTTGGAAAACTAATCTGTACTAGCTGCTTGCGCACACCGCCGTTCATGAACTCAAATTGCTCTGGAGGGAATAATGATGCGGCCCCAATATCTTCTTTTGAGCTGACATGTTGCTTATAAGGACACTCGAACCAGCAGTGGGGCCAGTCAAATTTCATTGCGCAATTTGCACATGCCCAGAGAGAGAGGGAAATAGAGAGTATATCGGTTTGTGGATAAGTTTGTTGTTTATCAGAAAGTGCCCTCACAATCAAGACACAAAAATACGTTCACCACTCTCCATAATAAGACTGTTCGTAGAATAATATCCAATTGCTAAAAGGGAACCATATAGAAAGAGAAAGCAAATAACAACGGCGGATACATAACTGCGGCACTGCCAGCACTAGCTTCCTATCATTTATATGTCTACAGTCCCTACTTTGCAGTGTCTCGAACCGAAAGTATAAGAAAGCAACAAGGATTCAACTAAATTTGCAGATTTCCATCCACAGAACATCAACCAAGAATCAGGGCAATACCATGGCAAGCAAGATCATTGGGCTCAACCTTGCAGGATCCACTGTGCGCCTTCAAGCCATCATCAAGGAATCTCTGGGCCGCTTGATTCCGCATCGACTTTGGATTCTTCGGAGCAGACCGCGGACCCCGTGATGTATGTCCCCCATCTTGAGAGGAGCTTCCTTTCTTCTTCAAATTATCATCTTTATCCTTATTCCCGCAAATTCTCACTCTCTTCTTGCCCGCATTATCTCTGGAGCCTCCCCCTTCTTCCTTCTTCCGCTTACCCTGGTGATGGCCGTGATGATGATGGTGATGATGCTTATGACTTTTTCCTTCCAATCGTCTGCTACCTTCTCCTTTCGGTGAAGAATGCCGATCCTCGCGCCGTGACACGCTACCCTGATGAAGTAGTGGCTTTTCCTTCAAAGATGCCGGAACTGAAATTTCCTTTTCGATATCCTCGCCCCCTCTGATCTCTGGTACACCTACCCTATCCCGCTCCTCCGAACCCCTAGACCCATCATCGACAACCAAAGGCCGATGAACATCAATCTGCATCTTTGACTGCAAAAAGGGTACCACATCAATATTCTCCTTGTCATCCCAGCAGGGAAACTCTCTGTACTGAAAATTAAGCTTCTTTGGGACATAACCCGAGCATTTCCACAGTTCATGGGAGAAAACGGCGGGCAAACCCTCAAACAGCTCGGGATCACCTCCCGGAATGCCCTGCACATGAACCCTATCTTCCATCCGAACCTCCGACGCCATCCGGAATAAAGGCGCTGGACAGCTGTCCATCCTCATCGTCTTTGTCGGAAGCTCGGCCAGCAGCTGTGCAACCTCCGTCTCCTCGCTTTCCTCCTCCTTCCTCCGCTTCTTGATCTTGCACTTGTCGCAGGCAAACGAAGTCTCCCCCTTCACGTACCTTGAGCAGCGCGTGTGAACCCAAACCCCACATTCGTCACAGCTGACCATTTCTTCGCCATCGTCAAAGTTTACTCCGCAAGCACAGTCCACAATCCACGAGCCATCGCCCCAGTCGTCAGGCTCCGTGCTCGACGGCCTGTGCGAACGCCCCTGCCCCTTCATGGCTTCTTAGCAACCCTAAAAAGTTAATGAGCCTTCAGTACATGAAGATAACTTATTTTTTTGCAGAATTTGTACCTTAGGAGTTCAGTTGGTTGCCAGTTCGATTCGTTCGTTTCAATTCGACCTACCCAGTGATATTTTGAGCTCCGATCCGCGCCTCCAACACTGCAACAGTCAATCTGTCCTTCCTCTTTGACAATCGTGTCTTCTGGTAGAGGTTTGGCTTCCATCGCGAGGAAGATCAAACGGATGTCAATACTACGTTTAAATGAGGAATAATGTAATTTTCCACGTCCGCTTTCTAAATAACGTGCGTACTGTAATGCTACGATTTGGAATATTTTTCCGATCAAGTTTCTTTAAAATTGGATTAAAACTTTATGGGAAATGCTAAAATCAAATACAATAAAGGCTTTTAATATTTTTGAAAACAATAAATTTACATTTTAACCAATGTAAATTCACAAATAAAAAAATTCAATTAAGTAATTCTTTTGTCACTAACTTTAAGTGATAATTGTTAAAAATAAATAAAAATAAAAAATCTTAAAATATTTGAATTCTAATTATAAAAGTTGAATTTATCCATATTTATGTGAATTTATCAATATTTATGTAAATAGAAGTTTTTTTTGGGTTGGGCTTGGGTAGACACTATTCACCCTAATCAAAAGGAGGTTTTTATTTTCTTCTTTTTTCATCCAATTATAAATTGTCACTTAGACCATCATTAGCAGTGTTTGGAGCCGCCCATTACATGTTCACCCCCATTCAAATTTACAGCATTAGCATTTCTTATATCTCCACACAATCTTCTTGATCAACTCACATTCAATATTTTGCCCCACCCATATTTGTGTCATCGTTTCGTTTTTCTACATTCCCTATATCTCCACGCAGTCTCCACCCAATCTTCTTTCAATCACCTCGAATTTAATAATCACTCAATATTCACCTCATGTGTGCCCAAGGCACTTGTTTGTGCATTGAATAGGCATGGAGGCATGGACTTCATTCAATTTCTCCATTCAACTTTGTTGTGTTGTGTTTGTTGTTGCGTTGGGTGGAGTTCCAAGCGGTTGGGTGGAGTTCTAGGCACCAATATATACTGAAGAGGGGTGCCTTTTTTAGTGATGAAATAGTTTACCAGTTCATGAGAATATTGAACCTGAAGGACAATCGAAGTTGAAGGATTTCAAGGGTTTGCTTTCATAATACAACAGGTAAGTTTTCCATGCCATATCCTAAATACATATATTGTATATTCAAAGATTGTAGTCCTTTGTTGCTTACTTGTTGTTTCAGTAGGAAAATTTCTAAACATCGACACTTAAGGATATCAAAGTTGAAGGGCTTCAAGAGTTTGCTTTCAGAATATAGCATGTAAGTTATTTGTGCCAAATTGTGATGCAAATATTGTTTTCAATCTTTCTAATGGAACTCCTTGTCATTGGACACATGGCCACAAAAAAATAACCAATATATGTTGTCGCAAGATTTGAACTTGAAAAAAAAAAATCCACTATTACATCCTATATAAATCTTTATAGGGGAATGAGAAGCACATGCATAGGTTGAGTAAAAAGCATATAGCTAATTTAGGAGGTGTTGTTGAGTCTTATTTAAGTCTATTGTTCATTATCTTCTTCTCACTATTAGTACTCGGACTGTTACCACGTATAATTGTAGACTATTATTGGGCTTACTTATTAGGTCATGTGGTTCATTGTAGCTATTGGTCTTTGCATTAATAAAAAAAAAAATGTATATAATTGATATGTTATTAACTGTACTAGTAGAACTAGCATCAAACTTTGTAGTAGAATGGCCTATCAAATGTTAACAAATAATAGTCATATTCCTTGGCATTTCACTGATAGTATGACTTCTAAGCATATGGTCTTTAATTGGATTATGGACTATATGGGTATTGCTCTTCTATTGTCTTTCAACTACAGTCAAGCCCACTAAGAATCATCTCATCGTGTGAATACATATATATTCTTTCAGGAGACGCCAAGTTACACAAATATTACCCTTAGTACAACAAAATAGAACAGAGGTATGAGTCTTGTATAATTTACCTGCTCCTGTGACGTGTTAATAAGAAATCTCTTGTTGATCTGAGAGGTCACGTTTTCTTTAAACAACATCTACATTACCTTGAAAATTTTCCTTCCTCACAAAAAAGTCTATTACAACATTGAAAATCTCTAAATTGGACTTGTATCTAGGTTGTTCAAAACCCTTCTCCCCACCCCCTTTGAAACTTTTGCTATCAATTGTTTCAACCAAATAGGATGATATATTGATGTCTGCATGTATATATTTGATGGTTGTCCTTGGACCCTGACATACGTATGCTTCATTCCACTTGGCACCTCTACCAAACGCTAACTAAGTCAATTTAGACGTTGTGTGCTTACAGTTATATAGGGGTTTCCTTTTTTTATCAACTTTCAATCTGCAAAAAATTGTCCAAATTATTAAATATTACTCGCTCTTTCTAAAACCAAGTGCTTATGCTGCGACATATGTTTCTCTTGCAAAAGATATTTAGAAACATGTGATTTAAAGGAAATAGGAACCCATTAGACAATTAACCTTATGAATTGTAGCTATCACAAACTCAAGAAATATTGAGACCTATCATAAACTTAGGAAATATTGAGAGCTAGAGACATCATAGTTCTACTTGGCCAACAAGAAAGGCAAAGGTATAGTTGCTTCTGCCAATCCCTTCCTCTCTTCCCGCCAAACCTATCATGCACTTAAGGAAACCCATTCCAGAATAGGAGTTGTGCTTTTTGTTTGTTTGTTTGGACAAGAATCATTTTGCTTTTGTACCTTTGAGAGTACAGTTAACTAGACCCTTTAAGGACATGGCTAAGTAGTAGGCATTGTTGTTAATGCATGGAGTGCGTTAGAATTTTGTGTTGTTAATGCTTGGAGTGCATTAGAATTTCATGTTAATGTGAACCAAAAGTACTTTCAAAGTTGTCATTGATTCATACCACCAGTCATACAATAGTCTGCAAGACACCGTAGCTTTGTAAGTTACTGCCTTTTAGTCTAGAATTTCCCAAAGTATCTTCTTCCTTCATCAACAGGATATGAGCATAAACCCATATAACTAGCTCTCCAATATTTCAAAATGCTACTAATTAGTAATTGTATGCAAAATCCATAATTCAGCATTTGCCTATACCAAAAAGCTTTTCAAACTCAAGCTCGTGCATGTGCCTGTTTCGATGCATATGGGCTTCTTTGCATTCCTGCACCTGCAATTCATTCCCATGGCTAGAGAATTGATACTGAAAATCTCATGCATATACTTATTTGTATGCATGAAACCATGTTTTCATTCATACACATATAGTTCATTCCCAAACTTGAAGAACTCACAAAGAAAACTTGCACTTGCAAGTACATAAGTTTAGAATACAACTTAGATTTTCCTTCACAAAATATGCATTGTGGAGAATGCCACATGCTTTGGTTTTTAGATTTGTCCATGGTGTAGTTGCCATACTTTATCATGGGTTGTTAACTTTTAAGAGAAAGTGCAAGTGATTTGCATTTTCAATATAGGTTGTTCTGGTAGTATCCTTCATCCAGTAAAGAGTCTGCAACAAAAAGTTATGGACTTTGGAGTTTACATGGTTTTATTTTGCCCAAAATCTGAATTTTACCACCAAGTTATAGTGTTGCCTTTCAAACTCAGGCCTACGACTAACAAAATGGATTCCTAAGTTTTGAGTGTACAATTTATAGTTTTGGTCCTTATCTTGCAGGTTTATGAAAAACCAATTGTTGATCTTGACTCTAAATATTTGACTCTTATCTCCATTTTTTTTCATGCCTACAAGTTATAAAGCTACCTACGAGGCAAAACTTTTTGTCTTAATGGGTTTTATTATTTGCATTATGTTTGCTTGCAAATTTCGACAATTGAACATTTGTGCTTTCCTTTTTTGTGGATGTTTTGAAACATATGTTGCTTTTTGTCATGACCAAAGTTCTCTATTTGGATTCCTTAATTTCTGAATTGTTTTCATGTCTTGAATAAAGCTTCCTATGAGTTGCAAATTTTAGTTTTTGTTTGTCTCATTTTTTGCATTTGTTTTTTCTCGAAGTTTGGATGGTTGAGCCTCTGTATTCTACAATTTGTTGTAATTTCTAATTTTTAAATAGTTAGACTTCTTCATTTTGGATTTTATCATAATTTTTACTATATTATAGGATCGTCGTGCCTATAGAAGATTTCAGCATTATTCAATTCAAGTTTTTTTCAGTGTAAATCTCCATTTTTGTTCCTTAAATCATATATCTATGCCATGCTAGTCATTGGTATTGTTATTGATGTTTGATTGCCTTCTCTTTTATAAAATTATTTCATATTTAAAAGTTGTAAAACTTCCTATGAGTTGTAATTTCAGTTTTATTAGGCTTTATTCTCTGTATATTTATTTTCTTAAGAGTTTGGGTGGTTGAATATTTGTGCTTTATGTTATGAGGAAGTTCTAAATAGTTGAACCTTCAACTCCTTCAATTATATAGTAGAATTTTCCATCTTTAAGCTTTAACCTAAAACTTGTAATTTTGCACATCGTTTTTTAAGATAGAACCCTAAAATGATCATCACTCATTTATATTTTATGGAAAAGAATTTTAATGTTATGTTGGTCACTTTATTGTCTATTATTCTGAGGACTCCTCTTTGAGTTAGAAAGTTGTTTCTGGAATTATGGTTTCTTAATATGTGGAACCTTTAAATGCTTAGTCTTTTCCTCACAATGTGCAACCATTGTAGCGAATAGAATACTATGTTAATGATCAAAAGAATGCTTTATAGTTATGTGCTTAATATGACTTTTACTTTTTCAAGCAATCTTTATCTAATATTTAATTTATTAGAATTTTTTTGCTTACTTCATGCTTTTATTTTTTTGAAAGTTTTGAAACATATGTTGTCTTTTGTCAAATTCTTGACCAAAGTTCTCTGTTTGGATTCCTTAGTTTCTGTAACAGCCCTGGGTTATGTTTCCATGTAAATAAAATAAAACCAAGGTCATGGGACACATATTCCAAGCTAAATGGAGGGGAAATATATTACATTAGGAATCAATTATGGTTTGTTATTGCTTATGGAAATTGACATTGGCATTGGAAAAGACAAAAGGCAATAAATGACAATTTAATATAAGAAATAAAGGAAAAATAGGAGAAAAAGAAGACGAGGGTAAGGGAATATGCATGCAAGGGAAAATGAAGGAAAAATAAAGGAAAAAAGTAAAAAAAGGAGAGAAAACATAAACACACACTCTTGGACATTCTAACATTTCACTTAGAGAAGAAAAGAGTAAGTGATTCAAGTGGCTCCAGAAACGCTCAGAAGTCAAAAAGGGCTTTGAAAAGATTCAAAACTCAAAGTTATTGGATTGCAATTGAACTAGGGTCAGATCGAAGAACTCATCGCAAGCTTTCCAACGACACAACTAACACCTCAATCTAACATCGTTTGTGAAAGTTATGGCCAGTCAAAGTTTTTGATCAACTAGGCCCCTTGGCGAAAGTTAGCAGAGTGCCAACTAAATTTGGAGTATGGCTAAATTTGGCGGAATCGCTAAATTTGACGGAAACTAACAAGGCAACAATTTGACACTTTGCGACAACCATTTCCGACAGTAGAACTAGTGAAATTGTCACATCTTTAAATTGTCGAATAACCCCAACCCTAAAAAGGTGCCACCGATTTTTAACTATTATATATATGTTTGGGTGGAGCTCCGCTACCCTCGCCAAGCCCCCAACACATATTATATATATATTCTAATGTTATGGGTAAGGGCTGCAGGAGACTCAGACCCCGTCCAACTATTAAAACAAATAGTCAGACCATATATATATATGTGTGTGTGTGTGTGTGTGTGTGTGTGTGTGTGTGTGTGTATATAAGGGGCCAATGGGGATCAAATCTGCCTAGCCGTTCGGCTGACCTGCACCGCGGGCGGCCCCACTCACCCGTTACCAAAACTAAAACAACGTGCCATAAATGGGTGGGTCATGGGTTAGAACCCGACCCACTCCCAACCGAATACCATTTGCCAACTCCATGCCCAATAAGCATCACATTGTTTCATATGCCCGATTTTTAATATAAAGCCCAACATTTTGTCACTTGGATGACGGAACCCAGAACGAAGAGTGCCTAGCGGAACCTTGAGCCAACACAAAAATCGATGCATGGAACCATGAGCTGAAGGAATCTATGAGGAATCTTGGAGATTCCCTTGGAGCCATTTTTTCACTGTGCCATAAATATGCCAAGTTTATACTCAAATTAATCAGAATTTCGCCAAGAGTTTGATGGTGCTGATGAGTTTCTGACCTGACCATCGCATTTTTAGTCAACCTGCAAAACATAATTTTTTGGAATCTTCAGGAATCTTTGAGATTCCTTGGGGGCCCAAAATCGACAGTTTCATAATCATGCCGACTTTATTCTCATTCTTCTTAGTTTTTCGCAAGGAACATGGTGATGTGACCAGATTCGTCATATAAGCAGCCAAATTCTAGTCAACCCGTGAGAAGGAATCTTTGGGGATCTTTCAGATTCTTGGGGGCCTAGATCTTGACCGAAGAAGAAAGGGGTCGAGCTTATAGTCATTTTTCACGATTTTTCATCAAGAATTCAACGATGCAATCCATTTCTCCAGCAGATGTGTGCATTTTCAAGTCATCCCCAGAAGTGGAGGTATAAGGTGTCTTTTGTACATGTATGTAATTTGATTTCGTTGAAGATTAGTGAAAGAGGCCTCCCCACATTGAGTAGGGCACGAAGACGTAATCCACATTGGGTGAAATTCGTTATCAACTTGTTTGTGTCTTTGCTTCTCATGGTTGTCATTTATTTCCGCTTCTTTTATGCGTATGCGTCTTATGGTTACATGCCCTTTTAAATGCAATTTTGTATGCATCTTTGAAGTGAAAATATATGGATCAAGTTTAGTATTAGAGCAGGTCTTCTATTGATGTGAATTGTAAGTGTATGATAACCAGAGCAAAGCTCCAAAGAGGTTAAGGAAAACTTAAGTCCTTTTATTGAGAAGCAGGGTGTGCAACATGAAGAGGGAAAATGGCAGATGAAGATGCTCAATTGGAAGAAGAGTGAAACTATCGCAAGGCCTTTTAGGCCATGGCAAAAAAAATGGACAAATTGTTTGCATAGTATGAGAAGACAATGGCAAAACTAGAGAAGAAGGAAGGACCATATCATCATGCCTCGGCGAATCATGAAGGAGGAGAAGAAGAGCCTCCTGAACCTCCCTCTCCATCTTCCAATGAAAGTTATTTTTCTTCCTCTTCTCAATGTTCTAGAGGTAGAAAAACTCATAAAAACCCTTTTTCAAGTTGGATGTCAAGTTTGATTTGTCTGTGTTTAGTGGAGAATCTAATGCAGAAAAACTAGATATTCAATCTGAAAGGTTGAAGTATATTGTCGCATACAATGATTCAAAGAGGATGAAGCCAAGATCCAGTTAGCATCTCTTCGATTGAGTGGCACTACTCTTGTCTAATGGGAAGGAAAACTGCAAAAAAGGTGGTAAGAGTAGTCATAAACTTCTTTCATCTTGGTTTGAGTTTGTTTATGCTTTAAGAGGAAAAATTTACTCGTTGTGTTATAGATAGAAGGCCATGATGGAATGACAACATTTGAAACAAAGTAAAGGTCAAAATGTTCAAAATTTTATAGAGGAGTTTAGGAAACAAGCATTAGCATTGAATGTTCCACTAGACTCTCCTGAGACATTGATGAAATATATTGGCTCTTTGTCCAATTATTTGCATCATTCATTGTTATTATTTGAACCTAAAACTCTTGATGAAGCTGGTGTGAAGGTTGTACATCTTGAAAGCAAGGGGAAGCCTGAGCAAAGATGACGACCCAAAGAGGGCGGCAACAACTAAGATAAAAGAAGCAAAGCCCTCTTGTACTCACTATGAGAAAGAAGGGCATGACGAGAAGTATTGTTGGAAATTGCATCCAGAATTGAGGCCAAAGAGGAATGATAGAAAAGAGAAGTAGAATATAGTTGCAAAAGTGAAACAAGACCAAGAATTTGAATAAGAGGATGATGAAAAGATCATTGTTGCAGGATTTGCAAGTGTTTGACCAATTGACCTAAGATCATACTCAAGTGATGAGATGAAGGTTGCAGCTCTTGGGATTGCAGAAGATGGACCTATCGACTTGGGTTCTTGTTCAGGTGATGAGACAAAGATTCCAACAAATGTTGCACCAAAAATGAGGAGGGCAGCAAATAGTACATGGCTCTAAGAACTCGAAGAGATCAACCAAAACATTCAAGTGGTATCAGAGCACTTTCTTGGGCAAAAAAGTGGAGATTTTTTTTTTACTTTTTGCAGGATTTTGGGGGCGTCGAGTTTATAGATCAGATCTGTATGTTTTGGTGCAAGATCTGCAAAATCTAATTGCAGATCTGGATTCTATGTGAAAAAATACCCGATTTCAAAAAAAAAATTCGGCTGAGTCAGAGTCCGGATGAAGGAGATATCGTTGATCTAAAAATCAATGGGGTTGCAGATAATTTTTCAGGGCAGCGAGTTTGCGGCGCAGATCTGGACGTCTTGGTGCAAGATCTGCAAAATCTAATTGTAGATCTGGATTCTTTGTGAAAAAATACCCAATTTCAAAAAAAAAGATCAGTTGAATCAGAGCCCGGATGAGGGAGATATCGCTAATTTAAAATCAACTCTTTTTGCAAAAAAATTGGTGACGACGGGAGAGTTGCAGTACAGATCTGAAATTTCAGTGCCTGGATCAAGATTTCTATCACATGGGTAGATGCAGAATGATTGTTCCATTTCTGAAAATAGGTCATAACAGGAATTCTGAGCAATATTAATTAAACTGTGACAATTTCAAATTTTCGCCAAGTTTTTTCAAAACCCTCTTCCATGGCGGGTCACGTTTACAGGAAAAGATAATGGTCCTACCCTCTTCATGCGGGTCACAGTTTTACAGGGAAAGATAATGGTCCTACTAAAAAAAAAAAAAAAAAAAAAAAAAAAAAAAAAAAAAAAAAAGAACAGAAATCATTATGGAAAAACAATTGGAAATGGTGGGTAGTGGAGCTATTTAGAGAGGAGGCAGCCACATGGTGGGGATTACTTAACCAAAAGAAGTGTCTCAACCTGCCCGATGAAGAATGAAAAACTTTTAGACAAATGGTCTCATGCCATAAAACAAAATAAGGAGAAACATGTGGGTCTATTTCCTACTGGTATATCCTTATTACAAGTTCATGGATTAATTCAGAAAGAGAAGATCATTGTTTCTATCAATTCTAGTTGCAAGCATAATCTCATCAATGTTAATTTGGCAAACAAATTGCAAGTTCCAGCAAAACAAATTGAAAATGCATAGGTTGATGATGAGGATGTTCAAATTTATAAGGATTTGAAGCTTTCTATCGATAAGTATGTGTTGCATGGTGATTTTTATACTTCAGAGATGGATAATATGGATGTTGTTTTGGGATATCCTTGGATGGAATCTGCAGGTACTATCAATATTAATGTGTAGAAGAAATTCATGAAGCTCTGGTATAAAAAGAAGAAAATTACATTACAGGATATTTCCATTAATAAATAGGTAGAGTCCAAGGAGGCTAAAGGAGAAGATGTTCCAAGGTCTGACATATTAGATGATCAGCCAGTGATGATAGACAATCAAACACAAACAGAGGCTGAAGCAGAAAGGTTATAGGTGCTGATACAACAGAGGAGGGCTCAGTGGTTGAAGTCATATTGGAAAAGAAGACACCACAACAGGCACCACAGCAAGGTGAATTAAAGAAAAAGACACCATGGGTTAAAACTTCAACATATCATCACCCACATCACCCCGCAAGAAAACAACCAACAAGATGGCAACCAATTAGCCATAAGGACAACAACCCCGTATGATGGATAGCGAGGAGCGAAGATCCACCTACTACACATCAAAGAGCTGTCATGGTCAACTTCCATCTCAAGCAAGCAAGGCACCAGCGAGATCGAGGGTTCACCTTTCTCTTGGATGGCTAGATGCACGTGCATGGTACCAGTGGACTACTCTTTTGAGTAAATCTTATTATTTGTGTTCTTCCCATATTTCAGAGATGAAACATGCTTAGGGGGGTGGAATGTTATATACCTAGGGGGGATAATATGGGGTACCAAGGGAGGTACCCAAGGT